>CAJNDV010027903.1:22977-36276 GCA_905221635.1 Symbiodinium sp. CCMP2456 | reverse complement strand
ACCACTACCACAACAACAACAACAACTACTACTACTACTACTACTACTACTACTACTCTACTACTACTGCTACTACTACTACTACTACTACTACTACTACTACTACTCTACTACTACTCTACTACTACTCTACTACTACTACTACTACTACTACTACTGCTACTACCACTTCTACTACTGCTACTACTACTGCTACTACTACTACTACTACTACTACTACTACTACTTCAACTGCAACCGCAACTGCCACTGTAGCTGCAACTGCTGCTCCTACTACTCCTACTACGACGACGACGACTGCTACTACTACTACTACTACTACCACCACTGCCACTGCAGATGTTGCTGCTGCTACTGCTACAGCTGCTCCATTGCTACTAATTTAATCCTCTGCTGCTACTGCTACTGCGACTGCTACTGCAACTGCTACTACTACTGTCGCAACGTACACCAACTGCAACAACTACCGCTGCTGCTGCTAGTGCTACTTAGTACGACGACTATGGCCAACATCGCGACCACGACCACTGCCACTACCCCTGCTGCTACGCTCAATCCCAGCATCACCACCCGCCACGTAACCTCAGCAGCGTCGTGATCAGTGACATCACAGCCAGCAGCAGCTGCAGCCGCAAAATATGTATCGTTATCATCTTCTTCTTCGTCATCATCGTCATCATCTGAAGCTATAGGCGGCAAATGTGACAACGATGACTCACTAAATCAGAATGCCTAAGTTCAAACGAGATGTAACGACGGGTGGCTGTGTAACATAATCCCTGGTGCTACTACCACGCAGCCTCCACTGATGCGAACATGATGATTCATTCAACAGCCATCTCAAACCTTGCACTGGGGGCATACAGTCATGTTGGCTGCGATCGTCCTCGTGGATACGAATGGCTCAGAGAACGATCGCTACAGAAGCTTCTATCCTGTCATCTTAGCCAAGACGGCTGACAAAAGCGGGTGTACATCTCAGGCGCTTGCCCCTGTTGCCCCAGCCTCCCGAGTCCCTCGCAAAATCAGGCCGGAGGACCACAAACTCCTGAACATCTGGGCCATTCTCTCCAATGCCTCAAGGAGCTGCAAGTGCGGTTTGGTTCTGGGCCGACGGGGAGGGTTTAGGGTTTCAGGCTTGGGGGACTTCTCAGACGTCAAGACTATGCCACCAAGAACCAAAGGTATCTTTCTTTAGTGAGGGAGCACCGAGAGAAGCGATGTTAAATCGGACTACCCCTTTGAGTCGTAACCTGGAAATAGCACGAGCACCGGACGTGTGGGAAGGACAACGCGATGCCGATATCTCGAAGTTAACTAAACCCCAAATCCTAAACCCTAGACCCCAATCCCTAAAAACACACATTTGCGACTCAGGTTGGGAGGCCAGGCGCGACAACATAAATGCCTGCCCCAACTGTTGTGCCTTCTATGGCTTTGCTTCTAGAATGAATGCAGCTGTTGCACTGAGCACCATACTAAGTACTATAAGTACTACGATATGAGCCGTGCGAATCCTATCCGTATCGAAATGCAGGCAGCACTCACGCGCCCGCTACTTCTACCACTTCGGTGCTGCTTTGATAATTTCGCTACAGAAATATGTTTTATTATGTTATGCTTACTATATCATGTTTGCTATATTACGAAAAAAAGTTATATATATATATATATATATTGTATATATATATATTGTATATATATACATATATGATCATATTATGCGTTAGTGTAACATGTTATACTGTGTCATATTGTATAATAGTGTACTGTACTGTATTGTACTATACTACATTATATGACATTATATTACATTACACTTTATAGCACTGTCTTAAAACGAAGATATTTCATAGTGAATAATATTATTACACTACACTATACTATACTTTGTTGTCTTATATCATATCCTGCGTAGTTGTAAACGGGACTTGTTCGGCCGGCCCCTGGGACCCTGAACCCGGAACAGTCACGGCCAGGGAAGCGAGGCCTTCTGCGTTGATCGGCCGGCCGTAGATGTCCACCTTTGTGCTTAGTAGGGAATGGGGGAATGGGTTATAGGGACTACTATAAGGGACCTTAAGGGACTATCTAGTAGGGAATGGGGGTATGGGTTATAGGGACTACTACAAGGGACCTTAAGGGACTATCATAGGGATCCATTCCCCCATTCCATACTAAGCACCAGACAGAAGAGGGCCAAGGCTATGCTAGGATCTCCAGAGAGCTAGCAACGAAAGGGGCGCCCTTTTTTGTTGGGTGGTTTTATCAACCTAAGAGCCAAAAAAAAGGCAAAAAAGGGCCCACCGGGCGACCCAGTGTACTGTTCCTACAAAGCACTACAAGCCAGCATGCCATGCCAAGAACGCTTGCCGGTTGAGCTACCCGCCTCTGCTGTAAACTGTCGCTTCAAGGCATATACTGTGCACTCAGGGCTTCGGTGTCTTCCTAAAGGTGAGTGTAGGCAGGCACATCCAGTCAAGTCATCATCATCATCATATCATCATCATCATCATCATCATCATAGTCATCATCATCATCATCATCATTCTGGCAGTCGTCTTTTTCGGGGAGTGTTGTTGGCGTTGGAGGTGGTGAAAGCGCCGGCGAAAGCACCACCAACCCTTGTCGTCATTTTCCCCAGAAGCCCTAAACTCTGGCCTTCCACCCTAAGCCCGAAGTCCTTAAACCCACAACCCGTCGTCATCGTAGTGGTAGGTAGAGGGAGCCCGGAGCAGTAGCGGGGGCTTTTGAGTTGTTTCTTGAGCTCCTGTTTCCCTGTTAGGAGTCCTAGACCTCTACACCCTAACCCCGAAACCCCTAAACTCCTTAACCCAAACCCCTAAACCCCTGAACCCTAAACCCAGAACCCCTGAACCCTTACCCATATATCTTAAACCCCTAAACCCCGAAGTCCTTTCTACTTGGAGGTTCATGGGTAGTTGTAAGTAGGGTTATAAGTAGGGTAACTATAATTATAACCCATATTAGGGGGCTCATAACCCCACTCATAACAACCCATGAACCTCCAAGTAAGGCCCAAGTGGTTCATTGACAACTTCCCGCTGCAGGGCCTCTGCTGCGACAGTGGTGCTCGGCCTGGGGAAACGATATCATCAGAGGGTTTAGGGTTTAGGGTTCAGATTTTAGGTTTTAGGATTTAGGGTTTAGGTTTTAGGGTTTAGGATTTAGGGTTTAGATTTTAGGTTTTAGGATTTAGGGCTCAGGGTTTAGCGTTAGGGTTTACGGTTTAAGGTTTAGGGTATAGTGTACTGTGCTACAGTATGTTATAGCAATGCACCGTTGATCATCGTAAGTTATTGTATATCATAGTATATCAAAGTACATCATGAATCAATGCGGTATGGGTATTTCTCTGTATTAAGGCCCCTTCTCAAGTCCCCAAAATAGTACGGCACCCCTATAATCAGGACCCCAACAGGGACCCTAATTAAGAGAACTACTCATATATAAGTCTAGGGTTCAGGGTTTAGGGTGTCCACCCTAAACCCTAAACCACCCCAAACCGTAAACCGTGTCCCCGTGACCTGAGGGAGCTGTTTGAAGCTGCTTGCCGAACACATCAGCCACTGTGAATAGCATAGGGGTGTCTTGGAATAGACTATGCTCCGCAAACACTCTAGACCCTAAATGATCCCTCATTGAAAACCAGGGTAATATAGGGGCCTTTATAAGTAGAATTCATCAAGGCACCCCAAAATAGTAATGGTAATTATTTAGGCTCCTATTTTGCCCTCAAACATCCCAAACCGTACTTCCTGTGCTACATACTGTTTCAGCTCGTGAGTTCCGCTTCTTGTGTGACATACTAAAGGGGGCCTGGATAATGACAAATTCTATTGTAGGGCTTCTCATCTGAAGTATGGTACAATATGCCCCAAAGGCCCACAACCCTAGTCCAAATCTTAAGCCCCCTATATAGTATTATTTGCACAGACTCGCTGTGGCCCGGGGTCAACATGCTAGTCTGTCTCGTGATTAGTATGGAATGGGGGAATGGGTTATAGGGACTACTATAAGGGACCTTAAGGGACTATCTAGTAGGGAATGGGGGTATGGGTTATAGGGACTACTATAAGGGACCTCAAGGGACTATCATAGGGATCCATTCCCCCATTCCCTACTAAGCACCAGACAGTAGTATGGCTTTGAACGGGAGACTCCCAGAAGCCTCAAAAGATCTCAGGCTGCCTCAATAATTAGAAGAGGGTTTTGGGGTATAGTATAAAATAATTGTGATAAGTTCTGTTTAGGGGCCTTCATGATTAGAAGAGGGCTTTGGGGTATAGTATAAACTAATCATGATAAGGAGGGGCCTGAACAATTAGAAGAGGGTTTTGGGGTATAGTATAAACTAATCATGATAAGGAGGGGCCTGAACAATTAGAAGAGGGTTTTGGGGTAAAGTGTAAAATAACTATGATAAGGAACTCCCAACATGGTATAGGTAATTATTAAGGTTTCAATAGGAACCCCAAACCCTAAGGGCTTATCCGGCATTCCTGGCGTGGTGATGCAGTCTTGCTGCGAACGCCCTCCCAAACCTGGATCCAGGGACCTGAAGAATTACTCCTACTGTTTAGGGTTCAGGGTTCAGGGCTCCTTAAGGTTTAGGGCTCCTTAGGGTTTCGGGCTCCTTAGGGTTTAGGGTTCCTTACAGTTTAGGGTTTATGCTCTTGGGCTTCCTTCGTATAGTTCTGCTGAAAGATCATCCAAAACCCTAGTCAAGTTCTCTCGGCCCCGCAAAAGGTGTTCCAAAGCCTAAGCGCAACATCCACCCAGAGAGCCCAATGCACCTTAAAGAAGGGATATACCTTAAATTATAGGGCCTTAAAATTATGATTTGAGGTATATTCCTTAATATTGGGTTTAAATAAATATACCTTAAATTATAGGGGCCTTAATATTATGATTTAAGGTATATTCCTTCATTAAAGGGGTCTTGGGTTCTCTGGGCAGGAGTGAGCCCCGGGCCGAAGGACAAATACAGCTTTCAGGGCTGGGCTTAATGCAATTTGAATCGGGTTTTGCGGGGCCTAAGCCCTAAAGCCTAAGCCCTAAGCCCTAAACCCTGAACCCTGGCCTAAGCCCTAAAAGCCTAAGCCCTAAGCCCTGAACCCTAAACCTGGAAGAACAGTGTTGCCAAGTGTTGCGAATCCTCGACTAACTCAGCTTGAAAGGATGAGGGCTCAGGCTTTTCCGGGCTCTGATACCGCCGTATCATACGGTGATGTTAGAGTATATTAGAGCATGACGGTACAATGATCATTAAAAGGGTAAAGAGTAACAATGTCTGAAACTACAGCCTACACCCATTAGCCTAAAATGCCTTGCTGTGAATCTCTTTCTGCTCCTTGCGGAAACTCGAACCAGTCGACACCTCGTCTCAATTAGCTGTCATTTCTGCAGTGCTTTGCCGCAAAATGTAGCCAATCGCAGAGCACCTGAACACACCTCAACCATGGAGCTTGGGACCTTGGTCCTGTCGTACTTCTAGAACGAGCGCCTGGCTCGTATTGATGCTTTTTAAGCGAAAAGCAGTTGTGTGAAACTTAGGTGGTGAATTGGGCTATGAGTTGGCATAGCCGGGCATATCGAGTACTCAGCCTCTGGAAGCTCTGGAAGCGGCAAATTGCCTACGATGAAAATCGCTGAGGAGTTGCTATACCACAAGGTGAGATAATATATTATACTAGAATGTAAACTAAACTAGACTATCCTAGACTATATTGCACTTCCGTGGCTTGGTGTCTACATCGCACAAACAGTTGCTGTGTACTCTGAACCCTCGCGAGTGAGACCGGCGAGGGATTAAATCCATTCCGTGCGTTCTACGGACAGCCTGCATGCACTTCAAGTGCTCTCAGGGATGAACCAGGTCATGATCGCAATCAAGCCTCGCGAAAGCCATGTCAGCGGACTGGCCCAGCGCACTGCCCTGCCCTTTATGCAAGACAAGCCCTCAAAGGCCATATCCATAAAAGATGACCGAGGCGATGTGTAGACTCTGCACTCCTGCAAGAACTTGTCTTCGTGTGGACTGTGTGTAAAGTTTGTTCTCCAGCCGCAGCCTCTTGACAAAAAACAGGGTGTTTGGTGCATTGTTACATGACATTTTGTTACATGGGCATGCTAGACATTTCTATACCAGAACGACGACCTTAAGTGGAAGACACGGGGGAAGAGGGAGGATGTTTGTGGTCAACCTGGAAATGGGTTTCTTTCCAAAGTTGCCTTAATATAGGGGCCTTAACAATTAGAGTACGGTTTTGGGGTCCTTTATAGTATAATTATTATCAGGAGCCCCCCAAAATAATATTGGTGATTATTTAGGCCCCTATATTATCCTGGATCTCTGGCACGGGCTGATGACTACCATTAGCTGAATCTGTTACCCTCTTGTGCCTTTGCATGTCGAGCTACTGCTGGTCGCAAAGAACCCCTTAACCCTAAACCTTGAAGAAACCCCCAGCCGCTTTCACTTGATCTTCAGACTTGTCTGGTCCAGGTACTCGATGCTGGAAACCAGCATACACTAGATCATGGTACTGGCAGAACAGCAGTAAAGTACTTCACCAAATGCTGCCTCGAAATAAACGTAATAATGTAATGTAGTCTGATATGATATGATATGCAAACGATGTTGAAATAACATATAGTAAAATATAACAAAACGTATCATAATACAATATCATACAGCATGATAAAACACCCTATAACATACTCTAATGTATTGTAATATAGGTCATAACCTAACATAGTATGAAACCTCATAATACAGTATAATATAATATATTTTGAACCGACTATAATATAATATTAAATAAGGCAAGATAATGAAATAAAACATAATGTAACATAATAAAATATAACATATATTATGAAGTCATAACATACAACTATTGAAGCTAATATAAAATATAAAACATAGAATTTAATTATATAACCTAGTGTACGACCATATAGTAAAACTTTTATTATAATATGATGTAATATAACAGAACCTAATCTAATCTAGTGTAAATTGGGATAACCCAATAGAACTTGATGGAATTGAAGCTAACCTAGTCCAATATAAACTAGACTAATGTAGTAGAATATAATATCAGACACTCTTTTATGCCCACATCCCGGCCCGTAACAAGGAAAAACAGTAACGCCAAATACTTGTCCAAGATCTCCAACTCCATCGTATCATCTACAGATTGCATGTGCAGGGCCAGCAAGCCCCCCGGCTGTACAGGTTTTGCAGACCGAGAAATCCCGAGACTGAAAATACTGTCAACGACCCTTGTTGGAGTTAGGATGAGGGGGGCCCTTGGGGATATAGACCTCTCAATAGGTCCCTTGAGATGGAAGGTTTTAAAGAGAGCCAGAAGTAGGGTTAAGAAGGGTCCCCTTTAGGGGGTCTCCCTCATCTTACCTAGGACCTTACAGCCGAGTGACAGTAGGTAGTCACGAGCATGGCACCATGCAGCCAGTTGGTGTTCCCGTGCTGCAGCACCTACATCAGTGCAAGACAGTCGATGTCCACGCCGAAGAGTTGGCCATGAGGCTTCGGATCAAAGCCCGACAGCATAAATTTAACGGTATTTCTCAGCCTTAAACCCTGAAACCTGATTATATCTTCCAGCTGTAACTGAGAGAGCTTTCGACATTTCTGGGAAAGGGGCTGTCTGGGAGAGCAGCTGGGGTCGGGTCGTGGCACGGTCGTGGTCAGAGATGTTTCAGGATCGCGGTTGCAGCAATTTAGTTAGAGCTTAGGGTTTAGTTTTGTTTTTGTTTGAAATGCTCCTTGAGCTCCGGATGCCTCTTGCTGCTGAAGCTTTTCATTATCGTTTTGCCAGTAGGCGGAACCATGCATCACTACCAACCCACGATTAGGCCGTGTAGAGGCCTTGCACGAACCATCCACTCCCTCAATGTCCCTTCTGCCATATGGGGGTTTCCGAAAATAGGGGACCCTAATATAGTACCCTAAATAATGGGATCCTTATTATAAGGACCCCCAAATAAGGTATCCCTTATTTTCGGAAAGTCCCATATCACAACTTGTCCATACGATACCCCGGCCCGACGTCTACGCTCTAGAGCTTCCATGCCGAACGCTTCTTCGAGAAACTGGATGGGGTCAAGGCTTCGAAATGCAAAACACTCAATGATAATGCAGATCAAATAAGAGCTTAGGGGTTTAGGGGTTAGGGCCGGCCTTCAAAAGCGATCCGATCCCTCACAAACTCGGAACCACGGATGCTCACAAGAAGTGCCTACTCCTCCCACCGACCGTGAACTTCGCGCCCGAGTGACCCCTCAAGCACCGAGCCCTGGAGGCCAAAACGAATTTTGGGGCCTCCATACGGAGCATGGGTATAAAATAGTATGCGTATGTGGGCAATTTTCTAAAGTAGAATCCTTGTTTAGGGTTCTGTTTGTTAAAGAACTAGCCATATGAGGACTGTGGGGATACTATTACTATACAAGAGGGTCTTTTTGTGGGATTTCCCGCCTGCGAGACCAGGAAGACACTCAGCATCTGGCAGGCCGTGTCGAAGAGCCGGAAGTTCAGGGACATGGGTGTGCCTGGGCATCAGAAGCTCGGGTCGAAGACTTTTCAGTGGAATTGCCGAGCTCATAGAGCTTCTGAGTATCGTTCCAGTTGAGGGTTTAGGGTTCAGGATTTAGGGTGTGCCGGGAATCTGAAACAAGTAGTTGAGCAAGAGTGTCAATGCAATCTTGCAACCTTGGTCTCCAAAAAGCGGGGCGCAAGTGAGGCAAGATGACCAAGATTGCTTGGCAATCCTGACTATGATTGCCAAGAGTACCAAGATGGCTCCATCAAATAATTGTCCTAAACTCCCGGCACAACTTATTGTTGTTATTCGTACTATTTGGCCATTAACATCATGATTATTACTATTATGACTTTCAGTACTGTTCTTCTTAAGTCTTAATATTATTTCTATCCACTTGTTATCATTGTGGGCTGGAGTGCTTTCTTCAGGAGGAGGCCTTCTCTGTTGTGGAGCTTCGGCGAAGGCCGCGGTCCTAGAGGCAAAGCTGAACCCATTCAATCAGGGTTTAGGGTTTTTGGTTTAGGGTTTTTGGTTTAGGGTTTAGGGGTTTAGGGGTTTAGGCTTAGGGGTTTAGGGTTTAGGAAGTCCACTACTTGGAGGTTCATGGGTATAGGGCTTAGGGTAGTTACGGTTGGGGTTTAGAAGTAGGATAGCGGTAGTTGTAGCCTATATTAGGGGACTCGTTAGCCCTGCTTGTAGCTGCCCATGAGCCTCCAAGTAGCCAAAGTCAGGGCTACTGCCTCAAGTCCGCCTCAGAACATGAGGGTTCAGGGTTTAGGGGTCTAGGGGTCTCGGGTTTAGGGGTTTACGGATTTAGGGGTTTAGGGGTTTACGGATTTAGGGGTTTAGGGGTTTACGGATTTCGGGGGTTAGGGGTTTAGGAACCTGAGACTCCTCCTTGCAGCCCATACTGCCATATGCCCAGCCGGCGAGAACTGCCACTGGCACAACGAAGAGGGCAATCTGAGTGGAGGAGCCCACAGCTACACCTGGCAGCAGGGGGAGACGGGGGGGTTTGAAAGGACACTCGTTTTTTGCCGGATTAAGCGGTTAAAGGGCTTAGGGCTTAGGAACCCTATCCAAACCTCAATTTAACCCGATATAAGCCGTATTTAAATTCCTACTGAAACACTGGAGGTCGAACGAACCCTGAAAGCATGAGCCCCCGAACCCTAACAGAGGGGCCTTAATGATTAGAATAGGGCTGTGGGGTAGAGAATCGTATCATGATATAGGAGCCACAAGCGGATACTTCAAGCAGTTACTTTGACCGGGTCCCTAAACCCTAAACCGAAATTAGTTATGCTGCCAAGCGACCTATCGCCAAGTCCAGCTTCCCTTTGTAAGCCGAGGTGACTGCAGTGGCATGCTCCGCAGCATTGCCTCTAGGATCTCTAAAGGGTCTAGCCGAGTTCAAGGTTTCGGGGTTTTAATTTAGGGTTTTAGGCTTAAGGGTTTAGGGTTTATGGTTTAAGGCTTAGAGTTTATGGGATTCGGGTTTAGGGTTTCGGGGGTCTGGTTGGGACAGGTCCACGACGGAACATGAAAGCAGAGTGTGCCGAATGGCAGAGCCTGCGTGCTTTGCTGAAAGAGAGAATGTCTCATCTCCTGGGCCTTATACTATCAAGAGATTAGCGAGCCCTGCATCGCTCATTACTCAGACTCCTGTATCTTCTCAGATACCGTGCAACTTCGTTGCTGGAATACTCACTCCGAAACCTAAACCCTAAACCCGACTCTACACCGCGAAGCCGCAAGTCCAAGCTTTCAGGATGGACCCTCAACCCTTTCGCACGACCAAGTCCTGCCTCATGGTGTCGGGGCGTTGAAAACATAGGGTTGACTTCGGGGTACTGCATGTTAAGAGAGTGCAAATGTAGGGGCCTAAATAATTACCTATACTATTTTGGGGGCTCTTTGTATAATTCTAGTATAACGGACCCAAAACTCTATTCTAATTGTAAAAGCAACTACAGTAATCTCAGAGGATGTTGTTATCAACATTCTTATCTTTACTGTGTAACTATCCCGAGCACTAGATTACTTTGACACACGCAAAGTACACCCTTTCACGGTAGATAAGATCCCAGCCCTTGAGGTTCCAAGGGAGAAAAAACATAAAAAAAAACACCACCTCACATGAGCTACCGCCGCTGGAGTCAGCAGTTCAGAGTCCATCAGGAAGCTCCGGTCAACATCCATTCTCAAGCCCATTGATTTGGGATCTTTAGAAAATCGGGGATCCGATAATGCCACCAGAAGCAGGATCCAGATTCTTGCTACCTTCCTGAAACAAGCTGTCCGTAAGCTCAAGAACACCCCCCCCACACCAACCAATTTGGGTTAGGCTTTCAAAGGGCCGCACAATTGCAAACTCCCTGACCTCCATCCGCTAGCTGCTTCAAGACTGAATAAACCGTTAGTATTCCGGAAAAATCAATGCGCCAAGGTGCCCACAATCGGCAACAAGATCACGCCAATAAATGCTTTCGGTAAGCCGAAGTTAGTGGAGACGCCTGCACCCAGACGTTAGATTCTTCGGGTTATCTGGCTTGTAACGTGTGCTTGAACATGCAGCTATTGAGCTGTGCACGCCGTCTACCACGAGGGACCTGCTTCGCTCATCGTTCTCTTTGTGTGTTCCCTACTGTGTCTTCCCTACACGTCTTTTTCCTTTCTCCCTTCCTCTCCTGCCTCCCTCCCTCCCACCCTTCCGTTCCTCCATCCCTCCGTCCCTCCCTCCCCTCTCTCTCTCTCTTGATCTCTCTCGCTCTCTCCTTCTCTCTCTCTCGCTCGCTCTCTATCTCTCGCTCTCGCTCTCACTCTCGCTCTCGCTCTCGATCTCGCTCTCGCTCTCGCTCTCGCTCTCGCTCTGGCTCTCGCTCTCGCTCTCGCTCTCGTTCTCTCTCTCTCTCTCTCTCTGTCTCTCTCTCTCTCTCTCTCACTCTCTCTCTCTCTCTCTCTCTGCATGACCCTCCGAAACTCTTCTGCGGCGCGCGGAATCTCAGAACTTAAAATCACTGTCTGCCCAAACCCCGATCTTCGCATTCAGTCTGCCTGTGCAACAAACTCGTATCAATCAACAAACACCCGAATCTCCAAACCCCAACCCCCGCACAACCGACCCAAAACTCGGAGCCTAAACCCAGAACCCTTATTACACGACCCTACTGTAGCGAGCCCGTACCGAGCCCTCGTAGAGCCGTTGCAGTGCCCATACCTAAACCCCAAACCCCAAACCCTCAACCCTAAACCTTAAGCCTCAAACCCTGAACCTGAAACCCTACACCCTAAACCTTCAAACCCCAAACCCTTCAAAAGCGACCTTCGATGGAATCCACGAGCTCTTCCGAGCAGGCAGCGACCACCAGTGTGCAAAGCCTTGTAGGCTCGGTGTCAGACTAGAAAAAAAGGTTTAGGGTTTAGGGTTTCGGTTGTAGGGGACCCAACACGTAGCACGTGATGTTGAAGCCCCTGACTTGCGGCAGTCTTCAGACTAATATTCAGAATCTAGAAAGCGGAAATCTGACCCACCAGCTTATACATGCAGATCCAGCAGCAACAGCAGCGTCGCAGAGCCTGCCACGGAGAGACTGGCTTCTGCACCTTCAGTCAGACACGAGCCCCGCGCGAAAGACCCAAACATGGGATTCGGTGTGTTGAAGAAGGGATCCTACAACGTGAACACGTAAATTTCCAGGCCAAAATACAGGTAGATTCCAGGAAGTATAAAAAACTGGCAGCATGGCAATGCACACAAGTTTTCAGTTGCATACGAATACCGATATATATATATATATATGAGAGAGGCTCCTTTAGGGTCTATTTGACGCTCTACTGAACCCTATATTTAATTATTTTAATTATTTTGATTATTTTAATTATTTCTTGACCCCGCGAATTGAAATAATTATAAAATAATTAAAACCACCATCATTTAATTATTTTAATTATTTCGCGGCCCCGCGAATTGAAATAATGAAAATAATTAAATCCCGGGGAATTTAATTGTTTTAATTATTTCAATTATTTCAATTATTTAAAATCAGTGGGTTTAGGCTCCTAAGAGGGGAATCACGGTTTATTTTAATTATTTTCATTGTTTTAATTATTTCGTGGCCCCGCGAATTGAAATAATTAAAATAATTAAAATAATTAAAAATATAATGTGGTCCAGTCCAGGGCATTTTAAAAAATTGAAATAATTAAAATAATTAAAACAACTTAAATCCCCGTCATTTAATTATTTTGATTATTTTAATTATTTCGTGGCCCCGCGAATTGAAATAAATAAAATAATTAAATTAATTAAAAATATAGGGTGGTCCAGTCCAGGGCATTTATCCTAGAGTCCTAGAGTCTAGAGGTTGGCCCGGCCCGGCCGGCCGTCTGGTATAAAAAATATAAAGGGGACCCCGCCGCCGATCATGGGAGCCCGCCGCCGCCACGCCCTGTCCTCGATTGGAGGTTTTGGGGTTTCGGGTTCGGGTTTTGGGTTTAGGGTTTGAGATTTAGGATAGTTTGAATCGAGCCGAGCAACTGCGGCATCATCGAATGGTCCTCGCGGACAGGCTGCAGATGCTCAACCTCCGATGGCGCCACAAAGAACTGCACCGTCCTCGATTGGAGGTTTTGGGGTTTAGGGTTCGGGTTTTAGGTTTAGGGTTTGGGATTAAGTTTGCATCGAGGGACTGCGGCGATGTGG
>CAJNDV010027903.1:6705-20523 GCA_905221635.1 Symbiodinium sp. CCMP2456 | reverse complement strand
TTATACTATAAATACAAGAAGGAACCCCCACGATAGTATTGGTAACTATTTCGGCCCCTATAGTAACCTGCGCTAAACAAGGCGAAGCTCCAGGTATCCTCGAGCTTCGATGGCCTGCTCGGCAGATGACAGACACGGGTCATTGGAATTTCGGGTTCAGGGTTTAGGGTTTAGGGCTTTCTGGTGTTATGGCTATTCTTCCTCTTCTTCCTAGTAGTGGCATTGTTCTGATCATGCTTGGCAAAATGTAAAATGCTTCCTATTCTCTCCTTATTATCCTGCTGCACTACGACGACATGTCAATTCAGGGCCCAAGTTTACGGTCATGGGTCATGGCCCTTGCTTCAGTCTTGAAGCTTCGAGGGGTTCCGAAACACCAGTTCTTCTGGGGTTTAGGGTTTAAGGTTTAGGAGTTTAGGGTTTAGGGGTTTAGGGTTTAGGGTGACCATGCAGCTGCACTTCTTAGTGGGCTCAGAACCCGAACTGAATCTCCAAACAACTCTGTTCAGCTCACACCTCCAGTCTCTATTGCAGCTCCTTTCTGGTGTGACCTTCTAGAACCCTGAGTAAAAACAAAACTTGGCTAAACAAAAGGAATACAATCGAGACTATAGCCCCGATCTGGACATGCCACACTTGGCTCCACCCTAGACCCTGAACCCCCAACCGATGTCCAGCAGCCCCAGTGTAGGGGCCGTCATAATTAGAATAGGTTTTTGTGGCCCATTACAAAATAGTACAGGTAATTCTTTAGGCCCCTAAACCCTAAATCCTAAACCCTAAGCCCTGACTCCTAAGCTATATGAATGTAAGCAGCCCTTTTTTTAAGCCCCGGAGAAACCCAATTTACAAGCTCCGAAACCCCAAAAAAAAACCCAAGGCCAGATGCCTGAAGGCCGTGCAACCAGACCCGTACTGTGCTCAGGGTTTAGGGGTTTGGGGATTTAGGGTTGAGGGTTTGGGGAGTTAAAGTTTAGGGTTTAGGGTTTAGGGGTTTAGGGTTTAGGGGTTTAGGGTTTGGGGATTTAGGTTTCAGGGTTTAGGGGTCTAGGTTTAGGGGCTTGGGGATTTAGGGTTTAGGGTTTGGGGAGTTAAGGTTTAGGGTTTAGGGTTTAGGGATTAGGGTTTGGGGATTTAGGGTTTAGGGTTTGGGGAGTTCAGGTTTAGGGTTTAGGGGTTTAGGTTTGGGGATTTAGGGTTTAGGGTTTAGGGGTCTAGGGTTAGGGAGTTTGGGGATTTAGGGTTTAGGGTTTGGGGAGTTAAAGTTTAGGGTTTAAGGGTTTAGGGATTAGGGTTTGGGGATTTAGGGTTTAGGGTTTAAGGGTTTAAGGTTTAGGGGCTTAGGGGTTTAGGGTTTAGGAGTTTAGGGATTTAGGGTTTAGGGGCTTAGGGGCTTAGGGTTTAGGAGTTTAGTGATCTAAAATTTAGGGTTTGCGGTTTAGGGATTTAGGGTTCAGGGTTTAGTACGCAACCGGAGAAGTCATACTGTAGTTCGTGTACCAAACCCTGTGCCCAAACCTATTCAACCCGAAGCCCGGATTAATAGGGTTACGGTTTAGGGTTTAAGTATAAGCAATGGAACTAAGGCAGCGGTAACAACGGTATAGCGCGGAAGATAGTGAACATGATGGCGGTGACGGTGGCGAGGGTGATGTAGGGGTGTTTCTTGCACCTGTCTCACAAGGGTGCTGCCGGAAGCCGAATCTTTCTTTATCACGGCTGAAGCTTTATACAGTCACACGGTTGTTCGGTGGGCCAGTCTGCCACCTAAGAAGCAAATCTCCAGAGAATGCCATAATAAGCTCCATGCAGGAGAACTGCCGGCGCAGACATCTGAAACCCCTGAAACACTAAAGGCCCTGAAGCTTGAACAACCCTGAAACCAGCACCCTAAACCCTAAATCCCAAACCCTAGACCCCAAACCCTAGACCCCAAATCCTAAACTGACCAATGCTGCTTTGGCCTCCGAGTTCTCGGTTGTTGGAAACTCACGGGACCTCGAGGCACTTCTTTGGTTGAGTTTGGGGGTGCACACACACACTTGTGCCATTATGTGCATGTCTCTGTGCTATCTTACATAAACAAAGAGGTAAATGAATATATATATATATATATACATATGTACACATATACATATGCACATATATATATATATATAGATACATACATACACATACAACAGTCTTTTTCGTGTCTTTCTCGACGAAGTTAACTCTTGCTCCTTTGACGTCTGTGTCTAAAACTCGCGATGAGGCTTCTCCTGCCAAACCCTTGGAACTTGGGCAATTGAGGAATAATGTAGGGGCCTCAATAATTGGAATAGGGTTTTGGGGCCCATTATACTCCAATTATATATAATAAGGAACCCCCAACATACTATAGGTAATTCTTTAATTAGGCCCCATATTACAGCATTGGCTTTGTGTGTTCTTTGCAGTGGGCTGTATCGGTCCCTGAAGCCTGAAAACGGCGAATCTGGGTTTAGGGTATGTTACAAAGTCGAGCATACCAACATTGACATGTCTGAAACCTGGAGTGGCAGACGCGATGAGAGTGTGTGTGTGTGTGTGCGTGTCTGCATGCGCCACAAACTGAAAATGCAACAGTACAAAGCAAGGAACTGACAAGCTACAAATTAACAGCTAGCAGCTAGCACCATGATGTAGCGCGAGTGCGCTGAGACGGTTTCTCAAACACAAAAAGGAGATCCTGCTGGTTCTTATTTCCTTGCATGCTGAGTTCTCTTGAACTCTCAGCAGAACTGCCGAGGCACCGAGTCTGCTCCTTTCTCTGCATCAGCACGAGGCCAGACTGCGATCTTTGCATCCGGAAGATGCCGCTGCCCTGCTTCGACCTTGCTGGAAGCTACTTAGGGATTAACCGGATGGGATCGTATCCGGGATGATATTTCGATATACCATAGCCATATGCCCTCCGTTACAACCGAGTGCGCTGACTCCAATTCGCCCAATTCTCTTCCAATTTCCAGCCTAAGACCACAAGATAGCTCTGGCGCCGCTTGCACTATACCGCCCTCTAAACCCTGAACCCTAAGCCCTCAACCCTTGCCATCACAAAAGCCAGGCAGCATCGGGCTCGATGCCATGATCCGGAGTGAGCTCGGCGAAAACACTCCCCCGGATGGACTACGACGGGCCCCTTGAATCCGACATCTGCAGCATTCCGATCCTTTTTGGGGTTTAGGGTTTAGGGCTTAGGGTTTAGGGTTACTAGGGTTTAGGGTTGCTATTTAGGGTTTAGGGTTACTAGGGCTTAGGGTTACTAGGGTGTAGGGTTTAGGGCCTCGGGAAGCCAAACAAGCGACGAAATCGACCTTCTTACGACGTTCTACTTCATTGCTGCCATCGCTGATTCTACACTTACATCGACAACGACGACGACGCGGAACAATAAGGAGCCCCGCCGCATTTGTGTGTCCGCCTGTTCCATCCACAGACAGGTGCAGCAACATCGGTAATGAAACAAGTAGAGCAAGAGCCACAACAAGAACAAAGCAAGACGAATGATAACACAAACGAAAGCAGCAAAAGCAGCAGCAGCTGCTGATGCTTCAGCAACAACACCAGCAAAAGAAACAGCAACTGCAACAACAACCACCACCACCGCCACCGCCACCCCCGCCGCCACCACTGCCACCGCCACCGCCACCACTGCCACCGCCACCACAAACACCAAGCGCCTTCTCTACAAGAAAACCAAAAGCAAACACATCTGCATTTGCCACACCCACTACAACCACCATAATTCAACATAGTCCAGGATCACCCTGAGGCCCTCACTGACTGTACAAGGCAAGATTTCTGCATTGTGATCAGTCTGCCGCAATAACAATGGGCTGCCTTGAACATTACAGTGCTGGGACTGGGGAGCGCCAGGCTGGAAGCCGAAAGCGGGAGCGCTGTGTAGAGAGTCCTGAACCACAATGGAGCCCTCTTCTGCGCTGAAATCTAAACCCCGAAGCCCTGCAGCTATGCAGGATCTGAGCGATCGACGAACTGGTTGAACTCTCCGAGGAGCGGCAGGAAACTGCGAACCTTTCTTTCGGGTTTAGGGCCCAAGCGGCGTTCAGCTTACATCGTTTGCTGCCGAGACTTCGAGGGTGCTACTGGAGCCATTGTTACGGTTCGGGTCTTTCTGGTGACTAAATCCCTTCTCTCATACACCCCATCTCGTGAGCCCTTTACAACCCCCTTAAAGGAGCCCTTTAAAGAACCCTAGATTCCAGTGTCGAGCTTCCTCATCCCAAAGCCCTCAAACCTGCAGCTTGAGGGTCGGATGTGTAGAACTTCCTCATCACAGGCGCCTCTCCTCATACTTTCACAGGAATAAGGCAGATAACTGCTTTTAGGTTTAGGGTTTAGGGTTGCTTAGGGGGTGGTGGCGGGGGAGGGTCGTTTATACCACATGATGATCATATTTCGAAATACTACTGCCACTCATTCCAGCCACTATGGCCACCATGGTACATCCAATACCACCTAGGATGCCCTGTAAGCCCAGGCATACAGCCAGATCCCACATGGGCATGCGGCATAGGGTAGGTAGCTTTCTCAGGAACCTAAGACTACAAAAAGGGGAAAAGGGCCCACTGGGAGACCTAAAACTTAGCTGCCCAGTACCCTGGACCAAAAAGTTCAATGTTTTTAGTAGGGGTTTAATCTACCAAAAAGATGTAAAGTTTACCTATTGGGCTCCTAAGAAAATGTTAAGATATCACCAACCCCAAACCCTAAACCCTGAACCCTTTAAAGAGCCGACTCCAAAAGGAAATCAACACAAGCGGGAAAGCCATGAAGCTTTGACGAGCTGGGAAGAGAACAAAATTGCCAAAGGAAGCTTCAGCTTCATATATATATATACATGTCTAATATATGATAGCATGTAAATATAACGTTCTGGGCCCGAACTCGTAAACTTGTCAGTTGCGGGGGCCATCGTCCGATAAGGGGCCAGAAAGCAAGAACATACACTGTTGGAGCATCTCTCCGCACTTCCCAGCATGCTTGCTGCCTTCATCTCCCTCTCTTTTGTGCGCTCTCTCTGTCCTATACCCGTTACATCCTCAACCAAGACACAACTTGCACATGGCGGTCTGGTGCGCTCTGCATCATCAGAATCGCCAACAGGATGCTTTCTAATGCTGCGTGCTTGTTTCGGCTTCTTGCACATCAGCCCTTCCCACCTGCAGCTGTTGCGAGTCGTGCCACCCGGCACCTGGCACAGCAACTGTGAGTTACCGCCAGTCCTGGCTCCTGAAACATCCTGAGCCAATCTGAAAGCCATGAGAGTCCCTGCCCTCCAAACCAACGCACAACACTCCAAGAGAAGTACCCAAGGAAAACCGCACCTGACAAACCCCATGCTGATGGATGCTTCGGCCTTAGCTATCAACTCTCTTTCACTGAACTTAGACGTGCATCTCTGCACTGTATCATGAGACATGGGCCTGGTGCTCGCTCCTTACGGTCGAGACAGCACGTCTCCATAATTCAACGGGGCACTGTTGTGGAGGATGCGTGGTTCCGGGGCATTCTGAACCTGCGGCCTTTTTCTAATTGAAACTTGCCGGCCTTCACGAATAACTTGCCCTCACAAATACCTCATCACTGTGCAGAAAGACAGCCACCTAATCCCCGAGAACCTATCCAACGACTCGCGATTCTGAGAACAATGCTGGGCATCTTCGCAGATCTATGCATCCAAGTTCATCATACTGCTGATGCTAGGTGTGTCTCCGGTGGTTCAAGCCGCGGGTTTGCTGATGCACAGCACAGTCTAGCACATCCAGATGTAAAGTGCCGAAGGGACAGCGACGGACCCTCAAACAAACTCGTGTCAGGATCACTGGCCATCGGCGAGCGCGCCTGCCGGCTTCTTCACCCGGCTTTGTTTGTAAACCCCGCAAACCCAAAACCTGAAGCCGATTTGAGACTCAGCGAACAACTCCAAACACGATAGGACACGTCAATGCATTCAACGAGTTCACACGAGGTTTACATACGATCGAGGTCTCCATGATCCGACTGGAGTTTTGCGGCAGACTCCGGACTATATGGGGATGCTACCCGTTGAAACTATGTTAAAAGCCTTCCCAAAACCTGATAAACCCGCTATGAATCCCTCAGATTACAGGGGGACATATAATTTTTCAACTATTCCGATTCCCATGGTTGGTTTGACGACATCGCGACAGCGAGCGACAACAAACCAGTCTTCCCACCTGCTGGGAGGCTCCAAGGTTTCGTCTCTGAGGCTCGGGTTTAGGGCTCCGGGAGCTTATTAGGGGTTGCTGTGGGGTTTAGGGTTTAGGGGTATTGTAGGGGCCTTAATGATGAGAATAGGGATGTGGGGGTATATTCGACTACATCTCAATCAAGGAACACGAAGGAACAGTATTGTGAACTTTTCCGGCTCCTTACGAAGTGCAGCATTCGGTATGGCAGCTCTTCTCCAAAGAAATCCGTGCGAATAACTCTTGCAGACTTTCCGGCAATGGTTGCCACTGCTCCGAGGCCTAAAATCCCCAAACTCTCAACCCCAAGCTAATGCTCAACCTGTAAACCGTAACCCCTAAACCGCCACAAGCTTACTGCACCTGTGGCAGATATTCATAGAACAAAGTTGTGGGTTTACTGTAGGCCTTAGGGCTAAGGGTCATGATATAGCATCATATGACTGTACAGGGCCTAAAGGCACTACATCCTAAACCAAAACACCCTAAACCCCTGAACTCTGCCTCGCTGGGCATCTCGGAATTGAGCGGAGGTCTTCCGAAGCCTCGCGCATTCATATAATATACGGACCTTAATCATTAGAATTGGGTCTTGGGGCCCATTATACTATAATTAAAATAAACCCCCCAAATAGTATTGGTAATTATTGAGGCCCCTATATTAGCGGCGCTAATGCTTAGAATAGGGTTTCGGCGCAGGTTACAATATACTTGTAAACAGGAAACTTTATAGATAATCATGGCTAGGTAAAAACGCATGACGTAATGCTTATGTATACGTATATAAATATATATATATATATATATATATATATTTATATATATATTTATTTATTTATATTTATATTTATATTTATATTTATATTTATATTTATATGTGTGTATATATATATATACGTATATATATATATAAATATATCCAACATAATATCCGTTATTCGCGACTTGATGGGCTCGGGGTTTAGGTTCGAGGGTTAAAGGTTGGGGTGGTTCTTTTCGGAGAGCTGAACCGAAAACATAGACAAACGGTTTAGGGTTTAGGGTGTAGGGTCTAGTTCTGTCACGTACACTATATAGCATAGTAGGTAGTATTCCCATACCCTAAGGGTTTATGCATCTCAATAGTATGTACTCCGGTCTCAGAGTACCCAAAGGGGGACTAATTTAAGGGTAAAGTATGTACTATTTGGATACATGGGCCCTAAACCCTCAACCCTAAAGCACCCTAAGCCCTAAACCCTAAAGCACCCTAAACCCTGAACCCTGAATCCTAAAGCAGGCACGGGGTTTTAGCATTGAAGCTGCCTCTAGTCGATCACATCGGCGCGCTACAAGGCAGATTCAATACATGTTAGCAGAGCAGTGGCACATCCGAAACCGTAGTTCACCCCCCGCGATGTCTAGGACCAGAAACCTAACCGGCAGCATCGACCATCTTTTCTTCAAAGTGAGTGAGTCAGGCAGTCATTCCAGGAATCGCACCTCCTGCAAAGGCGCGTGAAATGTCGGTTTAGGGGTTTAGGGTTTGGGGCTTGCAAAAGTATCCACCAAGCACATGGAAAGCAATTAATTGTTTGTTGAACATGGTCTCAGGTCCCGCAGATCCTTCCCTAAAAAGAACAGCGCCTCACTCTCACATCCAGGAACAGTTCTTGTCACTTCCCGGGACTTAGGAACGGACTACACTGCAGCCCGAGTGCACAAAGATCCAGGCATCCCTCTTGTTGAGATGAAAAAGGCTTGACCGGATTGAGAGTAGTAACCCAGAGGTGACGCAATCACGTGTCTCTTGAGCGGTCCCTGCGGTGCCACGGCGCGAAGGCTCTCTGCACCTGTTGCGGGATGGCTGCAAGGTCGCGGGGGAAGCCAGGCCGAATGCTGCCAAAGCCAAGGCGCGTATGGCTCCATAATCGTTTGCTCGACTGGAGCGGGTGGGGCATGCATCGCCCTGCGGATCATCTTGGCGCACCTGAGATTGCGAGCTTTCCGGAGGGGATCTTGTCGGTCTAGAACGGTTTAGGCGGTTGGTTTAGGGCCGCGACATTATGATCTGAACTTCACTGATGCCGGCGAGGGTGCACGGGCAGCAGGCTCATCGTTGGGCCTGGGGCTGGCTCATCGTGGATGTCGAATCCAAGTCCTCGGCCCGAAACCCTGCCACGAAAGCACTGCAAGGCCCACGAGTCCGTTGATTCGTTTCTTCGTTGCTCGTGTTGCAACCACTGCAAACACAGCAAACATCTGCAAGGCACAGAGGCACAACGGGCGTAACTTGGATGACGTACTTTGAAAACCCGACGAAACCAGAGCAAGAAGAGAAATGGAGTAACAGAGAGGGAGGGAGAAAGACAGAGCGACAGAGAGGAGGGGAAGACAAGGAAAGAGAGGGAGGGAGAAAGAGAGAGTGGGAAAGAGAAAGAGAGGGCTAAAGAGACGGTCAGAAAGACAAAACGAGCGAAGAGGGGAGAACAGAGCGAGAAAAAAAAAGAGAAACGACTGGGAAAGGGAAAGGGAGGGGAGAGAGAGAGAGAGAGAGCGAGAGACCGAGAGACCGAGGGAGACTGTGGCAGCATGTGCGCTGCAGAGTTGCAGTGCTTCGCTTCTTGTTACGAAACAAGGTCCAAACAAAGCTGCCCTTGTGCTCAAGATCGGCCCGAGCATCTGAAAAATATCTGCTGCGCTTGCGAGTTCAAGTACAGCACGCGTGCGGCCACGGACTCAAACGCCCATCCCGTGCTCAATGCCTCGACACAGAATAATTACAAGGAGGACTGTTCTCCATGCTCGGGGTTCCAGTGCTGAAGCTTGTCGAACCTGACGTATGCTGCATCAGGACACCGGATGAAAACTAGCGATGACTGCAGCAGTATCCTGAAACCAGCAGGTGATTCGTTTTACCGTAGCCACGACACTAGCAAAGGTAATGCTGGTGTTACACGAATCTTCTTCAAACGAGTATCAATCCGTGTCAAGGTCCACGTAATGCTGGTGCTACGCGTAACTTCTTGTGTCAATCCGTGCCGTGTAATGAAGAACATGATGATGTTGTGCTGATGACCTTGACGACGATCATGGACAAGAGCCCCGGAAAGCCCAGCTGACATAGGATCCAAAATCATGAGAGGAGGATTCCTTGAAGGTCTTAGTATAGGGGCCTTGATGAATAGAACACAGTCTGGGGTAAAACATATAGTGTAATGTAGGGGTCTTAAGAACTAGAACAGGAATTGGCGGGACATAATACTATAAAAATAGCTATAAATAAGGAACCCCTAAAATAGTATTGGTAATTACTCAGGCCCCTACATTAATTATACTTAGGAGCCCTTAGGACGAACATCCTACGTGGAAGCTTTCAGACAGCAGAGAGCTGCAAGGAGCCCAAGCCCAAACGTATCCCAACAACCACAGAACAAGCCCTAAACTTGAATTCTTGGACAACCCTAAACCCGAGCCGACCAAGCCGCCCCAAAGCCCCGCTGCCCTTTCCCGGCCTGCGTTTCCGCAGCCTGAAGCAGCAGCTTGCCTACTCCTTTATTCTGCTGGTCGCTGTCCACCTCTGGCGTAGCAGGGAATAGGGCGACAACAACACCTCAAAGCTGAGAAGATCCGCCGAGACCCCACACCTCCTGAGCTTGGACGACGCGAAACCCCCTGAGCCACCTGACCTGGAGGTGGCGGATGACCAGCTCCCCATCGCTCTTCTCTGCCCGACAGTAGCCCACCACTCGGCCGGTCTCCTCCCGAGCCACCAGGACCAGCGATCCGGTCTCCCCGCGCCCAGCATCCTCGACGATGACGGAATACTCCTCGAAGAACTCGCTGTCCTTCTCCTTAGCCCCGCCGAAGGCCGAACAGAAGTCCAGTGCTCTGCAGGACTGGACGAAGAGGTGGCCCTGGAAGAGCGCGGCCTGGTAGGCCACGAGCATCTTCTCCAGCTCCCGCACCTCCTCCAGCGCGTCGGCGGTGAGCAGCGTCACCTTGAGGGATTTAATTTGATTAAGTTACCTTATTAGAGGTCCATGGTAACTAACATGGTTGCCTTCATATGGTAGCTGAAATTCAGCTCCTTAACAAGAAGCCGGCCTTGTGCGTGGTATTTTCTGCGAGGACTGCCGGCTCTTCTGCCTTGTGCGTGGTGTTCTCTGCAACGACTGTCGGCTCTTCTCTGAGCAGCTGGGTCCTCCATGTCTTGGGCAACTTCGCCGGTGTTTAGGGTTTAGGTTTAAGGGGTTTTGGGTCCTCTCATTCTTGGGCAACTTCGCCGGCTTTGCCACCCATTCTTGCAGGGCTCGAGGCCCCTCTGCGGCTGATCCTGGCTCCTCAACCTCCTCCTCTTCTGGCCGCTTCCCTGGGTGCTCGTTAAGGACTTAACTTATATTTCAGATGCCGAAATAAGGAGACCATATCATTTACTGTAGATCCTGATATAATTTGACCTAAGTTCCTTAACCCTCAACCCTATAGCAACCCCTTCTAGCAGCCCTTGTGGAACCCGTTAAAAAGAGCCCAGTTTCGCTTTTTTGAGTCTCCCGACGGCTCCGGAGAAGAAGCCTTCAACGGCTCGGCCCACTCCTTCATCCGGGCCTGAGCAGAGGGCAGTGAAGAAGTAGAGGCGGGTTTGGGCTTTAGGGTCTGGGGCTTAAGGTCAGGGGTTTCGTGCTCAGGGTTTGGGATTTAAGGTCCTCTCTCTCGCGCTTCTTGCCTCTAACGGCTCGGCCCACTCCTTCATGCGCGACTGCAGCTCCCGAGCCACCTCGACGGTCGCGAGTCTGTCTGCCGACTGCCCAAATTTGTTGAGGATCCCCATGGACGCGCCGGACTGCAGGAGGTAGATGGCCGTCTCAAGCCGCTGCCACTTCATGGCATAGAAAAGCGGCGTCTCGCCCCACCTGTCGACCTGGTTGACACCCATGGCACATTTCTCCACGAGGTACTTGCAGAGCCTCGGCTAAGCTACTACCTTTTGAAGGAGCACCGAACATTCAGCATTCACTCGAGTTCTCCCTCGACAAAACCACCACCTCAAGCATCGCACAACATACCAGAGTCAGCCTTCTTTTGGGAATTGAAGCCCACAAGCCGCATTCCTACCCCGAGGACTCATCCCAGTCGCTGGGTGTGGCCCTCTCTAGCCGCATAGAACCTCAGCTGCAACCACACATTCACATTGCCGTTCTTCTTGTTACAAGCACTACCCTTAAGTAATGACGACCACTAGAACCCCGATGGCGATTGTCAGTCTTGCCGTTGTTACATAACCATTGTTACACAACTTGTTAACCTGGTGGTCTAGCAAAACAGAGTTTGGGGTTGCTGTAGTGTCCTTTTGAGCGATTGGTTTTGGGAGGTCATACAAACCTTCCTGTTGCGTCTCCCCCTCAGAAGCCAGGCGCTAGATTCAAAATATCACTGCACGACGACTCAGAGCAGCCCAGCACATCACGCGACCCACAGAGAAGCACCCGACCCCAGCCCGTTTGATTGCGACCACGAAAGACATCCAGCGATGCTTCTGACAGTCCCCCAGCCGAAACCTAATGCAGAAGCCTGAATCATTACCAATACTATTCGTTAGGGTTCCTTATCATGAGTATACTATAATCCAAAACCCTGATCGAATTATTTATGGCCCCTCTGTTAAACCCGAAAGCCACACGGCCGAGGAACAAGGGGCTTTGCCCCCAGTCGTCGCTCTTTGTCACCGGCTCGTTGCCGAGTCGACTGGGCTGCTAGGAAGGGGTTGCGACACAGGCCATGAAGTTCCAAAGCTGTAGGGTTTAGGGTTTTGGAGTTGCTTCCAAACTGGGCTGAGGCTCCCAACACAATTTCTAGGAGCGTCAGCCGCCGAGGGAAGCGCTGGGAACTCCCAAACGGGCTCTCGCTGTTCCGAGGTTTCGGCTATCAGCGGAGCGCAGAGGATTGAGGCTTCTAGGACTTCACTTTAGGGCTTACTGTAGGGTGTCAGTACACATCTGAAGGGTTCTGTAGGGAGCTCCATCGATGTGCCTTTAAACCTTCCCCAGGAGCCTTTAGGCTGTGCATGGTTTGCCAGAATCGCGTACATAATGAAACAAAGTAGACTGTAATGAACAAGCACCTCGAATCTTACGACACAGCTAGTTCAACCCTCCCCCCCCTGCCCTTCCCGGCGGCTACTCGCTCTGGACAGCACTCCTCAATTACAGCCCAGAAAAGGTGCTTGGGCTTTGGGGCTTGTTCTAAATATTCAGGATTGGTTCAATATACCCTTATAGAACCCGTTAAGGGTTTAATGTACCCTTGTAGAGCCCTTTAAGGAACCCTTTAAAGGGACCACTGGGTTTAGGGTTTAGGGTTTAGGGATCATCCCAGGGCCTCAGCAAACCGCGACAGAGTTCGTCGGCCGAGGGGTCCTGCGCACGGACCCTTGAAGCAGGCTGCTCGGGTAACCATGTAGGAGCCTTAATAATTAGAATAGGACTTTAGAGTCCTTCATAGTATAATATAATAAGGAGCCCCTGAAATAGTGTAGGTAAGTGTTAAGGCCCCTATATTAATCCCTTTGAGGGGTCGTTGCCAGGCAGATCTTCCACGAAGTTCACCCGTTTCACTTGTGCTCTCAATGCCTCTCAGCAGCATGTCAACAAAATATTTCTGATACAAAGCCCAGCTCTCACAACACCCATGGCGGCCGAGATAGCTACGTCCGTGCCGATGGTTCAAGCATGTCTGAGAGCATCGATGTTGGTGATGTTGGCTGATTGCGGCTACGTATGCTGCCAAAGCCTCCAGCAGGAGGTGATGATGTCTGCGTAGCCAATCTACCGTACTGTCGGTACATGCGGGAAAGTCTCCATGGTGCATGGCTGAGATGAGTGCATCGATTACGACCGGGTGATCAGGTCAGTCACCGTAATGTTCGACAGTTCACGAGCATCCCGCCACGATGATATCCGAAGCCCTCCTTCCGTGCAGCCGCGAAGTAGACGGCAGTCTGCCCTCGCCTCAGAGCACAAGGAGAGGACACACAGCACTATTGCAAAAACGGGCGAGCACTCGAAGGACCGGACAACTGTTTTTGAGGACTTGCTACAAAGCCGAGCAGCAACTTCCATGTTGGGTCTATGTGGGCGGCGGCGACCCGAGCTTCCTCCTCGCGACACCCAAATCCAGGGTCAAACGACGAAGAACAGTTGATGGCGATGGTGGAGATTGCTGGTTTTAGACCACTCCAGCCAGCCATGAAGACTATGACCATGGTTGTCATCATGATTTTGATGATCATAGACGCTTTCTTTGCCTTGATCCTGCTGACAACGACTGTGTTTGTGTGCGATCACGACGGAGGTGATGATCATTGCTGCGGAAAGGCAAATGCAGGAATGATGATGATGGTGATGACGATGGTGGTGATGGCGATGATGAAAAATGATGAGGGGGTAGGATGTTGGTGATGGTGATGGTGATGATGATGATGATGATGATGATGCTGATGATGATGATGGTGATGATGATGATGCTGATGATGATGATGATGATGATGATGATGGTAACGGCTGAGATGGCGATGGTGATGAAGATG
>CAJNDV010027892.1:45909-56783 GCA_905221635.1 Symbiodinium sp. CCMP2456 | reverse complement strand
CCCCCCCCCCTCCAAAAAAAAAAACAGCACGGCCTGAAGCTCGAAGCCCGAGCCTCAACGCCAGAACAGCCCACACCCAAACCCTAATTACAGAATCTTGAGTAAGTACCAGGACTGTTCCTTAGAGCTCCTTGGTGGAATTTTATTGTAATAGCCTCCGAAGTCCTGTTTTTATTCTCAAGGCCCCTATATTCACGCCTAAGCTCTTCAAGCAATGAGACACTGACACCTGGACGCGCTGAAGGACCGGATGAATCCCAAAGCCTTCGACCTAAACCCTAAACCCCACACCCGCCTATCCTGGGCCCTCAAGCTTAAAGTCTAAATCCAACATCCGGACGCCTTAACCCGAAGATCGACATTACCTGATCCGACCGCCAAGCCCTTTGGGCTTGTTGGCATTTGGGGATTTGGGGGCTTTGTGGTTATGGCTTCCTGGCTTAGGGCTTTTAAACAGGGTCTAGGGTTTACGATGCCAGCTAGAGCACGAAGTCAGTGGGCTTTCTGCATCATGCCGGGCCTCTCGGGGTGGAGCAGCTTGGAGTACAGCAGTTTTTGGGTTTACCGTTAAAGTGTTGGGGGTCTTCGGGCTTTGTAGGGGAGCCCGCATGGCTGCAAACTCAACAGAGTCTTGCCTCTTGGGCGCCAAGCAGAAGCAGCGAGGCACTTTGACCAGAAAAGTAGCCATTCGAAGCCCCTTCAGGGACATCGTCAGGACATCTTCCTGGCAACGTTTCACGGTAGGCTGACGCCTTCCTTCTTCAATGATAGGAAGGAGAGGCTGAGACTTCGTAGCCTCGACCCCTCCACCCCGACAAGAGCCTCCTCTCAAGGCATCCTCCATGTCTAGCTGATCATGAGGAGCTGGTCCCTTCGGCTTGCTTTTGGTACGTTTGCAGATTGTGGGCTTGAACCTTAACCGAACAGCTCAACCGGAAAGACGCAGAAAACCCACCCAACAACAGGAGCCAGTACTACTGCACTGTTCGTCAGGGCTGGTTGCTAGACTTATAAGATTTCATCCACCAAAGCACTATTCTAATCATGGACGCCACCTTTCTTGCACACATCTTCAGCCCAATGGCTTGAGAGGGGGGCTGCGTTGGAGATGTAGAGGCCGCACCGAAGTGAAACAGAGGCGTTGGACGGCGAGACAAGTTCGTGTCAAAGAAGAGGCTTTCTGTCAGGGCTTGTGTAGGGTTTAGGTTAAGGAGCTGGAGGAGTTTGCATCCATGCATGGTGCAAGCAGGGGGTGGGCGTTTCTGGTTTAAGCGACAGCTTTCAAGTTCTCATGCTTTTCCCAAGACCTCCTCGACCAATGAAGCTAGGCGCACCCTGTCCTTGGCTTCAACGACCCTTTCCTAGTGGTCCGCACAGCGACGGCCTTGCTCCCTTATATTGGGAATCTGTATATTTTGGAAGCCAGGTGTCAGAGGGCCCTTCCGACATCTTCTTGCACCTAAACGGCCTCTCTGGAAAACCCCAACACTCCAAAGCCATAAGCAAAACCTCAAACCCCAAAGCTCCAACCCTGATAGCCCTCAACCAGCCCTCGGTGCCTGTTCCAGACCCTGGCCTGTGAGGACGGAATTTTGAGGCTCCGGCTGAGGCCGCTAGGGCAGTAAAGCGAAACCCTACGGCGGAAACCCTAGGTCCCACCGGAAAGTCAGACTTCCCAAGCCCCAGGTGTCGGCGGCTGGAGGACAGAATGCGCCACGGGGTTTACAGGGTTCGGTTCTGGATGCAGATTCAGAGACTAGGGTCAGGATTCAGGGTTTAGCAGTTTCAGGGTCAGTGTTCAAGCTTTTTAAGGCTTCTTGCTGTTTTAAGGGTCTAGGATTTGGGATGGTTGACCTAGGCTTCAGCCGGAATGGAACGAGTTTGTGCCGGATGTCGCCGGATGCAGGGCCTAGCATGGAAGGATCTGGAGATCAGGGAGGCGTAACTCCTTTCCTCTAGGTCTCATGTAGGAGCCTGATTAAGGAACCTTAGTCCTTGGACATTAGAACATGAGGATCCATAGTAAGAGCCCTGACAAAGATCCAAGGTTTCTGAATCAGGTTCCTATATTGGTACCTTGGGTTGAGGTCTTCGTGCGGCAGGGTTCTGTCTACGGCTCTGCTGTTCAGGTTTAGGTCTTAGCAATCAAAAACATATGTATCGGACTTGGTGGTTGTAGTCCGCAGCGACGCCAAATCCCGGACTCAAAGCCCTGAGCCCGGAGCCAAGAACAGCAGTGTAAGCACTTGCACCACCCAAGCGGCCCAAGCGTGGAAAAAGACCATTGCACCTCCAAGCTCTCCGCTACGCCGTGCCACACCCTAAACCGTAAAGTCCTAAACACGAAAGCCCTAAACTATACCCTTCCTGCCTCGCCTTGGATTGTCCGCGTGTGAGCGCCTAAACTCCACCCTAAACCCTAGAGCGTAAAACCAAGGCTTTCGAACTTCGGTAGAGGATTCGGGTTTCTGGCTGCTCGGGTTCGGCCTCCGGAGCTATTCGGGCCTTCCAGGGCTGAGGCGGGGCTGGACTGAAGGTTTCGGGGTAAGGATTTTGGGTTTCAAGTTCTTGAGTTGGGCTTCAGAGGGGTCGGCTGTTGCAATCCGGCATGTGGCGCTCTTGGCTCCGGGTGTCGAGCTGCGCTAGAGCGGCTTCCATGTGCCATGGCCTCGAAGAGCGGGCTGCCTTTGAGAGGGCCAGGTTTCGAAGTTGAACCGCCCGACAAGGCGAACTTTCGGTCAATCGGTCGTGGGAATGGCGGTGTGATCAAGAAACGGATCCCGGTCTACATAAAGGATGTGGATCCCGCGACGCCGAGTAGCATGCCGACCAAATACCAGACCGTGCTCTACCGGAAGAACAGGGAGAAGCGCGGATTCTCATGCAGCACCACGCGAACTGCGCAGACGAGGGCTATGGCCGAAGTCGTCCCAGGTCCTGGGGCTTATGCTGGAGATCTCGTGATCCAAGAGTTGGAGGAGTCCACGAAGACTTCAACGAGCACCTCGGCCTCTGTATCGTCGCAGGTGGCCCTGCGCGGCCGGGGCACTTTTGCATCACGGACACCTAGGTTAGTGCACCCCTCCAAGCAGCACGGCTATGTGCCACCAGGTCCAGGGACCTACATCATGCGAGATGTGCAGCGCGACTCCTCGCCGACAGCGGCCTTCTCGCTCCCGGGCCCAGGCAACCCCGCGAAGTTCAACGTGGTCGAGACGGAGCCCGGCCCCGCGAGCTACCTGGGCCCCGACGATGCGGTGCCACCCATCGGCTGTCAAGGTGCCCGTGCCGTCTTCGGCAGCAGCCCGCGTGCCACGCAGCAGGTAAGGGATCCAGACCTTCCCGGACCTGGGCAGTATGATCAAATAGACGGAGAGGAGAGACTGAGGAGCACTCGACCCAGCCAGAAACAGTTGAGTCCGAGGCCAGAGCCGATGACAGATCTGGAAACGCTGAAGCTAAGGCGTGGGGCAGAGATACTCAATAGCAACACAACTGAGGAGGTGACAGTGAGCTCGCCTGGCCCTGGTCAATACACCCCACGTCTGGATGCGGTTCGAGGCCCTAAGCAATTCAATGCTCGGGGGCACAGCTCTTTCCACATCGGCAACTCGCACATCCCAAGGACGAAAGGGATGGGCGGATGGCCTCGAACCCGAATTTCTAACGGATGCGCAGTAACTGCCAGAACTCAGCTTCTGGAGCGCTTCAACCCAAACTCCGCAGCCTTCTGAGCCCTTCCAGGAAATGGCGGCAGCCCGGGCCGGGTCCCACGGACTACGTCCCCCCCATCGGCCAGGCGCGGCCGCGCGACGCGCCCTGGCCTCTGAGCACCTTGGCCTCCAGCTCCGAGCGCTTCGCGAAGCAGCAGGGGCGCCTGGGCCGACGTCCCCGAAGTGGAGGGTTTTTTTTGGGCAGATGCAGGGGATGTCATGAGACTTCAGGTGTAAGGTTTTTCCAGATAGATAGTTGCCCAGAACGGGGTTGCAGAAAAGCAGGGGGAAGATGCACGATAGTCATCAGTGAAGAGCCCCAAAAGCAAGTCCAATCAAGGCAAACAGGGGAGAAAGAGACACCGCGTAACTGCCCTAGGGCCCCAGTGTATGTCACAGAAAGGAAGAGGTCTCTAAACCCAGATCCTCAACCCTGGACCCTGAACCCCTTAGCCATAAACCCTCAGCCTCTAAGCTCGACCCCAGGAGCGGGGCCCCTGGGCCGGCATTCTACAGCCCCAAGCACGAGCCGGGTGCCGTCTCTTTCCACCTGAACATGCAGCACACTTGGGTTTAGGGTGCATGGTTTAGGCGGGATCTGGGCGGCCGAACCTTGTATCCAACTCAAAGCCTGCTTAGAGCACCCCAAACACTCAAACCCAAGAGCACTCTGATTTTTGTGGCACGTCCCATTCCCTGTTCAAAATTCGCCCGTCGCTGGCAGCAGCAAGGTCATAGGGTCCACTCTGGATAGGTTGCAGGACATGGCAGGATAGTTCGGCGCACAGCGCGCCTTGTATCACAAGCAGTCATGTTTCACCTACTGGAGCAGTCTGAGAATCCTCGACTGCTCCGAGGTTGTAGAGTCAAGCCAGAGCTGCAAAAAGCTGCTGTGGTGTTTAGCATGGAGCCATGACTTGTGCAGCAGGTTCGTGTTTGGCCTGAGTAGCTCATTTTGTTCATCGAAGCCATGCATCAGCATCGCGATCTCTGTTGGCACGGCCCATAGCTGACATCCTTGACACCCTTTCCCTGGCCCAGGCACAAAGCAGCTATCTTGATTACCGGAACCCACCCCCTTCGCGTGGCCAGCCAGAGTATCGGTGAGCCTGAGCTTCAGACATGTGCAGACCAGACGATGCACTAGGCCTGAAAAATCATGCAGCTGAAACTTGGCCTAACGCATGTCGACAAAGCATCAGAACAATAACAATGAAAATAATAACAAAACATAGCAACTAATGATAATAGTCATGAGAATAATAATGATAGTAATAATTGTAACAATAGTAACGATATCAACGCTAACAAGAATAATGAAGCTCCTCCGCCTCCACCCTGAAGCTCCGACCTCTCAGGCCTTACGGAAACGGCCTCCAGACACGAAGCCTTACGAAGCTTAACCCTCAGCCCCTTGCCGTAAACCCTCGACCGCAAGCCTGAAAGCCTGAACTAGGAGGGTCCAAACCTTTTTGGTTTCAGTAGCTTATACTTTTTGGGTCATGCGCCATGAAAATCCGGGCCCTTTGCTTCGCGCTGGGGACCGCAAGTGCCTGGCCGACGGAGTCTCCGCACTACCCGCACTACCACGGGCGGCAGGTGCCAGTGCCAGTTGTCGGATCCGTCGGGACCGAACACAGGGAACCAGGAAGCCATGTAAACTATGAAAACCTACCGGCTTATAGGGTTGTGTCTGACCTTTAAGAAGACTTGCGAGTATTTGCAACTCATGTTTTGGATTGTTCTAGTGAGTCTGAGTCCTGAACGTCGACTCACCCCAGAAGATGTTAAGCCTTGGGATGCTTGTGGGCCAGTTCAGTCCATCCTGGGACCAAGTCCAGAGTTGGGGGGTTTCGACAGGGTGAACGTGGGTCAGGATAGAGGCTTCCGGGTACAGGTCCTTACCATCATCACCAGAATCAATCTTCATCATAAGCATCATCACCGTAGTCGTCGTTGTCATCTTCTTCATCGTCACGACCACCGGGCAGCAGTAGGAAAAATAAAGTTGACTGCAACCGCAACAGCACCAGAAGCCCAGAGGCCAGCATCCGCGGCAACTGCACTCATGATGCCCGCCAAGATGTAGCCACCGCCAGTCGCTGCCATCTCTTTCGCCACCACCCCCGTCATGAAACCCATCAACCGCAGCTGTAGGTCAGGTTCCAGATTTTTGACGGCATAGGAAAGCCCTCATTAAACACCTTAACTCCGAACCTTCAATCCCAAACCCCAAAACCTTCGGCCCCAACACTTGCCGAAGAGGCTCTGCCCTCTGCAGGTCTTCATTCTCAACGGCTCCTGGGCCTTTGCCTTCCTTGGCCAGCAGGACATTAGTGTTGGGAAGGTATATAGGGGTGGGCTTGGGGGCATCTAGGCATGTTACGTTGGAGCCTTCAGGTTCACGCGTACGAGTTCTGGGACTGGGGCATGTTAAGGCGTTATAAGCGATTACGCAGGTGTTCATGGATACTTGCGGGCCACTGTGCTGCCTCACATCGCGACTCCTGGAGGTCGGGTGATAGAAATTATAGTCATCGCATGAATATTTAGTACCCATCATCATAGCAGTAGTGGTAAGTCTTAAAAGTGTTCGTGGCAGTGGAGCGCTCACACTTCCCATTTCGATCCTGAGGACCCTGCCGCCTGGCCACTGCCCGAGCCGGATGCTTGGGAGCTACTGGGCCTTTGTTCTCATTCCTCGGTCTCCTAGTGGGTTTCGGTGGTGCGAGGAGACACTCCGCAATAATGTGATTCATGCGACAGTGACTGATAATGTAAGGCCTTGTAATTGTCCTGAGCCCTCGACCCTAAACCTTAATGTTGATGGGTGGCGGGTTTGCCAATGCATAGATGCGACGAGTATGAAAGCCTGCGGACGTTCCGGACGAGAAGCAATACACATACCCATAAAGAACGGTCTACCAATCTAAATCGAAGCCTTTTGAACCGGCTGCCTCCGAGACTTAGGTTTAAAGGTTCATGGAACCCTGAAAGGTTTCGGAACCCCCAAAAAAACCCCAGACCGTAGCGACCTCGCAGAAACGCCCCACCCTGCACCCCCAACCCTACAAACCGACACCAGACACTTAGGAAACAACAAAGGCCAGGCTCTGAGGCCCAAGCCCAGTCTTATCTCCCAAAAGGGTTTAGGGTTTAGGGTTTAGGGTGGCCGGAGCGGAGGCTCGTGGAAGTCCCCGACGCTTTCGACCTGCGGCCGAACGATCCGAACTGCGATTGCACCTTGCCCTGGCTTCGGGGCGGTAAGGTTCAGGGCTTTAGGGTTTTAGTGTCAGGGCTTTAGTTTGGGGTTTGGGGCTTTAAGGCTTTGAGGGGTTTTAGGGTCTTGAGGTTTGCGTGTCAGGGCTTTGGGTTTCAAGGCTTTAGGGCTTTAGGCTTTAGGGTTTCGGACGTTAAGTTTAGCGTTCAGGTTTTTTGGATGTAGGCAATTTGGGGGTTTAGGGTGCCTGAAGCTTGGAGCCGCGAAGTGGCCAGCCTCGCATCACAGTCATGAGTACTGTCTTGTGGGTCAAGCTGGGCAGTAAGGGCAGCAGTCGAGTCCCTTGTGAAAAAAGGTCTTAAAAAGGGCTCTCGGGTTTACGGTGAGTGGGGGCCGAGGTCTGCCTAGACTGAGCCCTAAGGTTCAGGGGCCTGAAGGGTTTCGGGTCCAGAGGTACAGGGACCCTGAACCCCAACAGTGTTGAGCCGTACACCCTGAAGCCATTTGTGGCTTTGATAGTACGAGGCTGTAAGATGCGGGTCAGGGGTGCGGTGCTGAGGATTTGACATTGGAGGGTTTCGCGCTTCAAGAGTTGAATATGCCAAGATTCTACAGTACCCAGAAGCGTTGTTTAATCAACTTTCCAGTGCATCCCCTGTGGATCCCGCAAGAAACACAGGGTATACTGGCTGCACCCTTCCATGTGTGAGGGTGACATTTGGCGGCGTGCCACACCTTGAATCCATGTCTCCGAGCCTTGGATCCCTGAACCTACACGAAAGCCTGTAAATCCGAACCTAAATTGAAAGCCGTAAGCCTGAAAGTCTGCATATCGAAGGTTGGCCCGCGCGGGAGCAGTGCGAAAGGTGCTGCGATCGAAGTTTGGGCCACCGGGGCGACCCCGAGTGCTGGGGCGATCGGAGGCAGTCAATCCGTAGGGGTTTTGTAGGTTATTCAAGTTTGGGGCTTTAGGCTTGAGCGGCTTTGGTGTCCATGAGGAGCCATTTCTCGCTTCAGTCGGGCGTGTTGCAGACACAGGCGGCAACAGGCGGCTTTCAGCGCCTTCCTAGTGTGCAAGCTCAGAATGTCGCAGAGGGACATGGCTGCCCCTGCCTCCTTGCCCCGCCTGCCCTCCCTGCCCCCCTGGCCCATTTTAAACCCACTAAACCCTCTCTAAAATGCGGAGACGCAAACAATTTGTCTTGCTCCCCATGTGCTTCCGGCAGGTATCTGGATGGCGTCTGGATCTACGAGCAAGGTCCACACTGGCAAGGCTGCTTACTGATTTGTTAGACAAGGAATTTGAAAAGCTGCGATACGACGCGAGATGGTAAAGGCATCTCAACACTGCCTTTGAGGCTGTCAAGCTGAGTGTTTCTCTTCTTGTCGGTTGAGGATGCTGGGATGGACCTTCTGTAGGTCTGGTTGCTGTGCTCATCTACGTGGGCTGGACCCGTGCAATGATGACTGGTTGGCATGCAGACACTCAAACGTGCAGACGCTTCTGCTGGCATACGCCGCGGGTGAAGTAGAAGTGCAGAGAACAAACGGAAACCTTACGCCCGGGCTGACTTCCTTCCTCAGTCCCAGACCGAAACTGGCCCTCTAGTAAGTGTCCCCTAAGTGTCTCCCACCCTGAACTCTGTGAGGCTTTGAGGCCTGCTGCAGACCAGACCCTCTGCGGCTGCGCCGCGGCACGGCGCTGTACCAAACGGAGGTCGAGGCAAAGCTGGGATTCCTCGGATGCGCCCAGAATCTTGCGAGATGTCTTACTGGAAAGGTAGTGGGTGAGCGCTTCAAGGGGCCGAGCCTTATGCATGGCTGGGGCCTTCCACAGCCACAGCTTCGACTGCAACTGGTCTGGAAAATTTAGGCAGGTTCGTGCAGCCGAATTGGCCGCAACGCAAGGAGATCGTCAACCTTCCCTTCACATCCAGATCCGCACCCCGGACCCTGCAACCCGAACTGCCGAAGGCCCCGCCGAACACCGCGGCCATCCTGCAACTCGCTGCCTGCACCAACCGCTGCCTCGTCCGCGTGGACGGCACCCTGTGCACCAATCAGGGCCGTTTTAAGGAGTTAAGGAGTTGGGCTTAAGGGTGTTTTGGGGTTTCAGGGTTAACGGGGGTTCGGATTTGGTGCTCTTTACAGGCTTTCCAGGGTTCTGGATTGAGTGGGGCTACAGCAGGTGCTGTAGCATGCTGTGCATGTAGCAAGCAGTGCGCATCCTCATGCCAGAAATTAGGAATGGCTAGAAGACAAGTAATTCACTTCCAATTCATGTAATAGTTCAGGGTCTAGGCCGGGTGTTCGCAGTTACATGTAGAAGACTCTGCCCAACACAATGCCGGAACCGTTCGATATGGTTTTTGTGCTGAGTAGAGTCCTTGTCCGGCTTGTTCATGACGAGTAAAGGCTTTGTTTTTGTTGCTCCAGCCCTGAGGTGAGCTCCTCGCGGATCACGCTGGCCTCTCGCCGTTGGAGGTGGAGGCAGGCTTCAACAATCTACAAACATAGTCCGGCCCGGGTTCAGAAGCTACGCTTCCTGCGGGCTTAGGCTTAGGCTTTGGGTCTCACAAGAGCTGCTCACTATGCTCGCCGCTACCTGCTACACCCCGAAGTCAGCAGCTAAGGGCAGATAACAGAGACCCCTGAAGGTGCCTCCCAGCGTCGAGGGGCGGCGAAGGATTCTGGTTATTGCAGACAACACCTTCAACATGACAACCCACCCGGCCACCTGAGCTGCTTTATTTGCAGATTGCAGCTTCCCGATCTCAGGCCACGATTTGTGCACCGGCTCAAGTGCACCCTGTGGAGCCTTATGTTAGAGCTGTCGAGGTCCATCAGCCGAAGTACGACTGGTACCAGGCCGGAAGAGCAAAATGTGGGGTAGAGGATCATGGTTCCTAAAGCTTGGTTTGGTCATGGCCCTGTATGGTGGCGGGGCGGCGCTTTTAGGCTCATTTTTGGCCTGGGCACAAAGGAGGCAGAGTGTTGAGATCATGCACTGTAGGATTGTAGGACTCTTGTCCCAGCTCTCTGCCGATGTTTGGAACGGCCACATGCACGAAACACCCCTAGTTGTGTAGGCCATGCCTCCTAAACTTCATAAACACGCCTGGAAGAACACTCGAGTCGTGCAGCCCATCCCGAAAAACATAGGTTTCTTATCGCCCTGAACCCCAGCCCCCAAACCCCAAGCAAAAACCACCGAAAGCCTCTAAGACCCACTCCGAAGCCCTCTCTGGGTACGTAGATCTTCTGCTTAGGCCGGTGGTCTGATCCGCAGCGTGCAGTTTCACGTGCTAAGAGGTCCGGAGAATTTGCAGTTCTGGGTAGGTGGGGTTTGAGGGTTTAGTGTGGGGGTTCGCGCTTTGGGGTTGAGAGCTTAGGGTTCAATTTGGGGGTTTAGGGTTGAGAGTTTATGGTTTAGGGATTAGGGTCTGTTGGGTGTAGTTGTGGCTTAGGGGGCTACAAGTAGTGTCTAGGCTCCGGAGGTCAAGCTCAGGGTCCACGGCCCATGGGACTTTGCCAGGTGTCGGTGGGTTGAAAGATTGGTGCATTTGGGCCATGATACACCCCGGCTTGTCCGAGTTGTGAGTGCGTAAACCCTAAATCTAATCCCTGAACCCATTCTGGGTGCTGCCGAAGTCACAAGGGTGATCCGCCAGTATCAAGCTCAAAAGGACTGACATCCTTGATGAAAACTTTGTCTGTCTTCTTTCCCCGACTGATGCCGCGACGCTGGTGCTGGAGCTTGTGGTTTTGAAGCTGGAGCTTGCTGTTCGAGTTTGTGTGTCGGAGCCGTCTGCGTGTTGCCAAAGTCACAGAGGATGATCCTCCAGTATCAAGCTCAACAGGACTGACATCCTTGATGAAAACTTTGTCTGTCTTCTTTCCCCGACTGATGCTGTGACGCTGGTGCTGGAGCTTGTGGTTTT
>CAJNDV010027892.1:32307-45873 GCA_905221635.1 Symbiodinium sp. CCMP2456 | reverse complement strand
GCTTGTGGTTTTGAAGCTGGAGCTTGGCACTTTGGGCGTGTCGGAGCCGTCTTTGGCGTGTAGGTTTCGGGATTCATGTGCCCATCGCCATTCCTTGCCTTCTGGCCCAGCTTGTTGGAATGTCTCCCAGATGAATGTTTAAGTGCCAGCTTCCGCTTGTTAGCCCTGAACATGTCGCCTGGGCTTATCTAGGCCCTCCGAGCCTTACGACCCCAACGAACCCTAAAATTCCTAAGATGCCAGAGCACATCCAAGAGCTCCTCAAGATGCCCCACATGCCTCAGAATCTTAAGGCGCTCTCAGACCTTAATTAGGGATTAGATGTTTGGGTTTTGAGGGTGCAAGGGATGAGGGCTTTAGGCTAAAACTTAAAAAGTGAATTCTTCGAGATTTTACAGCTTAAAAGCCGCCTTGACAAGCAGGGCCTGAGCCGCTGTACATTGCTTCCGTGGGCGCTTCGGCCTCGAAAGCTGGTTCATAGACTAGAAGTCGAGTTGGTAACCTTTGTCCGTATTGGGGTAGCCTACTGTAAGGCATAAGGGCTTCCATAAGGGTTCTTGGTTGTTTTCCGGGCTTTTCATAAGGGGCCTTAGTAGTGGAGCAGGTCACCTGGAAGCTGTTTGGGGTACTGTCATCCCGATATAAATCCCGAAGGTTGACCTGTAGTTCCCGAAGGATACTGGGCAAGCGAGTAGATCGTTGAGGGCGGTAAGGTTATGGGCTTTGGGCTCCGACATACTGTAGGCCTTCTGAGGGTAGCTTGCGCGTGGAGTGAGGTGCGATCCAACAAGACAGGGCGTGACCTTCTCCGATGTTCTTTGTCTAGACGGGCTTGCAGGCCCAGCAGTTTAGAGTCAGATATATGGAGAGGAGTGGATCGGCCCAGGCATTTGGCCACGCTCCGAAGCAGAGGTGGATGTCGAGCTGCAGGTGGCCTTGCGGATCGGCAAAAGATTTGGGGGCTTTCTGGTCTGACTGTGCCGGGATTCATTCGAGCCGTGAATTACGGTCCGGCCTAATAACCCTCCAGACAGTGAGGGTCTTTCGCACAACTGCTTTTGTTGAGTACAGGGCAAGGCCTGATGCTTGCTTGACAGCTGAAAGCTGGAAATCATATCCGGGAAAGAAATTAAACCACCTTGAACTCCCAAACCCAAGCCTTCAATCCTGCAGGGAGCCGGCAAAAAACAGCCTCCTGAAATCTAAAAGCCGTTTGCCGGAGGCGTCTCCGGCTGCAGCCAAGCAGACAGACCTTGTCTTCCGCTTCCACTTCGATGACGACAGCCGCTGCAAAGAGGTGTCCGGTCATGGAAGTGGCGTTTTTGGGGCCTCTGAGGGCTAGCAGTATAGTTGAGGGCGTTGAGGGATGGTCTAGGAGTCTAGGGGCTGTGTGGGGAGAATGGAGGGTTTTGGGCTTGGGGTGGTTGGGGCTTTTGTAAGGCTTGGGCCCTTGTCAAGTTGTGGGTTTGGGAGTTCTCCGAAAGGTACCACAGCGTAACAGACTATGCGGTTTAGGGCATGTGGTTTAGGGGCATGGCCTGCAATCAGTTTGAATTGCCCCTCCCTCGGCGACAGCTAACCATTTCCAATCAGGCGGCCAGCTGGGAGCTGCTTGCTGGCGCGACGATGCGGCTTCGGGTTCCGGAGGCCCTGCACCCTAAACCGTAGCCCTTTACAGCACGGGGTCGCCCAAGCGCCCGCTGTTCCAGGATCCTCGTCCTAGTTCAAGGTCTAAGGTTTGTGCATCTCTAGTTCAACCTGACTGATGACCTCCTCTGCTAGGATGTTGTATTGTAGACGGCCATGCACGATGCACCGCTAAGCTGTAAACCCTAATCGCCCATGCGTCAGGCGAGTGTATGGCACACAACCACGCCCTCCTTGCACCGCCTTTCTGTGGCCTTGTTCCGGGAAGAAGAGATGCTTGCTGGAACCTCAGCTCCCTGACAGTTTTTTGGGAAGGTTGTTTCCTGCCCGGAGCCCATATCCCGCGCTCCAAACTCCGGCACTCTCCAAAAAGCTGGCGAGGACTGCCACTGTGCTCGCTTCGGACTTCGGACCGTGGGGACACGAAGCTTGGTCTGAGGAGTCAGAGAGCAGGCTTAGGGCTTCAGAGTTTAGGTTGTGCAAACCTGATTCGGGGTGGGGCTTCCGGGTTTGTAGTCTCAGGGTTCAGGGTTGACAACCACTGTTCGAGGTGTTTGATTCATTGATTGATGTGGCATCTTCAGTGCTTCGACATATGGGTTTGTGTTTCCAGCTGTGATGCTGCTTACAATCTCTTTGGCAGGAAATGACTGCCATTAGAGTATGATAGCTTAGTACTGCTGTTGCTGGCGTGTTGTTGTTGTTGTTGTTGTTGTTGTTGTTGTTGTTGTTGTTGTTGTTGTTGTTGTTGTTGTTGTTTCTAGTATCACTGGTAGCAGCTGTTGCTGGTGTGTTCTTGCTGTTTCTAGTCTTCCAGGTAGCATTGTGACAGTGCCGGTTACTACTGACGACAACAACTAGTATGGACAGTCAGTTGCTATTTTACCCTGGAGACGTTTGTCACTACGTACTGTTCGTAGTACTTGCTGCGAACCTGTTGCAACCATTGCTATAGTTTACATCTAAGTCTCCTCAACGCTTCAAGGGCTTCCTCTAAACTACTATTTCACAACCCCGAGCCTCACCTTGCCACACTTCCAAACCCGGATTGTGCCTGTGCTGGAGCACGCACATCTCAAGGTCCAAATCCCAGATCCTGATAAGCCAAATCCTCGGCAGTCCCCGAAAGCTCCCAATCTCAGCGACTCAGGCGGGGACCAGCTCCTTCTTAACGGTTCGCCCCTGAAGCTTCTTGGCTTCAACCGCCATGACATGGTCGACAGCCCGGCATCTCTGGCCTGGTTTCAGGCACTTGAGGCCTTCCTCGGTCGAGTGGTTCAGTGGAGGGCACTTCAGCTTATCATTTTAGAAGTGGCAACAGCCCGACACATCATTGTTTCTCCCGATTAGGGCTTAGGCTTTCCCCTCTAAAGCTGACAGGGCCTACAGTTAACCGCCCCAAAGCATCATACTCATGATCGTTACGGCTTTGAACTTCGGAAAGTAAGCTTCCCAAAAAAGCTGAGCCAGGTGGTCACATACGACCAGCTGGTGACAGACGTCTTGCTGCTGTGCTGCGGCCATATAGCAAGACCTGAGCCCCACTGCCTGGACCCTTCAGAAGCTCTGAGACCTAAACCTTGGATGCCGGTGACATGTGCCGTTCGTATGACCGATGCGCTTTCGCCTCGTACCAGGAACCTCGCCTAGGCAAGTCCGAGAGTGAGTGCTGGAACCTTGGATGCCAAACCCTGAAACCCAAATCCTAAGCCCTGAATTCTGAAAGCTACTGGCCAAGTCTTGGGCCATTAACTTCTGTTGCTCAGTATCCTGCTTTGATGCTGGACCGGGCCCCGCCTTTCAGCCCAGGAAAGACCTTGGGGCCAATTTCATTCGAGGGGCGCACTATCCGCAGGATCTTCACGGTTTCGGACTTGAGGTGTTCCTTAACAAGAGTGTACCCGAAGCCCTAAACTCAAACCGCAGCGTTATCCAGCCCCACCCGCCAAGCCATGGAAGGGACAGGATTTTTGCAAGCACACCGTTGCACTGCCGTTGCACGGGTTGTCGGCTTGTTCCTCCTTGCTTTTGTTGGCCCTTTCTCATTGTGATCCGTATCAGTGCTCTTTTCACGTGTCAGCACTGGTTTCCGTTTTTCCCCTTGGGGCAGAGGATCAGCGTTTCTTGGACCTTTGCGACGAGCAGGGCCTGCTGGTTTGGGAGGCCGCAGATGTCTTGAGGAGATGTTTCCTGCTTAGGGGCTCCGCCCCAGAACCCGGCTTTTGCCTAACTTCATACTCCCTCCAGTAAACCCCGAAAACCTCATGAACCAACGTGCGACGCTGCAGCCCTTGCCCTACAATCTGAGCCCTGGCAAGCATCCGGTTACGCGAGAAGCCCAGCAGATGCCCAAAGTCCTGAAGCCTTGAGCTTGACCAAGCTCAGCCCATCTCAAAGCCATGGAGGAAGTCTTGGGATGGCAGAACACTGTGTCGGACTTTTCGGATCCCACCTTCATGGCCCAGAGCCTCCGTCGCGCGGCGAGACTCAGTGAGACGGCTTCTTGTTTCGCCTGTGTCCACAGACCTGTGGGCAAAGTTGGGTATTTAGGGCTTGACGGCTTCAAACTTACGGTTTAGAATTAAACATATTATAGGGGGAAAAAATATTTTTCCCCTATAATATGTTTAGAACTTACGGTTTAGAATTCAGGATGCAAGGAGGCCTTTCGTGATCAGAGACTCTTCAGGGCCTTCATGGCTTTGTGCGGGGTTCGGGTTTGCCTGCCATAGGTTTTCCGGTGTGTTTTATTCGGTTAAGGCCTGCCATGTCACAGCAAAAGGGGTTTTGGTGATCCTACAGTAGGGCCTTAAGGTTGAGGTTTCAGGTCCAGCCATGGCATCTGGCAGGGTGAGTGCTGAAGCGAGTCTTGAGTCGTCATCTTGCAAAATCTCGGGAAACTACAGTAATTTAAATGCTCTAGCAATGGATATGTGGCATAGACCTCAGAGCCCACATGCACAAGTTATAGTTATAGCGTCCTGATCTTCCTTGGGGCATAACGTGAGCCGGCTGGGAAGGTTTTTTCTTCTGGGCTTAGGTCAGCTAGGCCAATATCTGGGCTCAGCAGCAGCAAATGGGGTCTAAGCCCGAGGGCATTTTCAAACTCTGCTTCCCTGTCCTAACAGCTACTATAATAAGTTACTGTTTGGTGCAGTCACGCCCAAGTCTTCGCAGTATTGGGGATACCACGCTTTGGGGGAATTCTTGGATTGGGGGGTTCGAGGACCGAGTCACCTTGCAAGTGCTGACTTTGGTTTTTTGAGGGTTTTGAACTCACGGTTTGAGGATTTAGGAATCACGAAACTCTCGCGCTGTCTTGTGGAATTTCCCGGCTGCTTGCAAGAGTCCTGGATGCAAAAGAAATCATGAAACGCCCGTGTCTTCCATATATTTATATATGTGTATATACACATTGATTACTTTGTTCCTTTTTATGTATACTATAGTCCTGGCCCTATGCTGATTACTGAAGACCCCTTATTTCCGAGCTTCCGGTTTGTTGGTGTTTTCAGGCATGGCCGAAGAGATGGCCCGGGCGTCGGCGAACCATCCGTCTGCTGCTGAGCTGAAGTTTCATTGCACAGATGCTTCGACTGGGACCCCCCCCCCATACTGAAGACGATTGAGAGAAAGTTTAGGGGTTTGAGGTTCGGGGCTTAGCGGAAAGCTTTCTTCATGTCGTGGTTGAAGATTTTCGAGATAAGCACGAGTTGCCGGGCGAAGCTGCCACGCCGACATACATTCTGCCATTCGAGCTTCACGGCTCTCTGCAGACGTATGCAGATTCAATCGGTTGAGCGTGTACTTCAATGATTAGATTTCGCAGTGTTTTTCTCTCTTTACTGCAGCATGAGGGGAAGGCTGGCCGAGGTGATTTTCTACGGCTTCTTCAACGAGGGTGACTCTTGGACGAAATCCTAATTCAAGATTTGTCCGGTCATGCGAGTGGTATGGTAACTCAAGCAGAAGCGCGCAACATAGAGGACTGAACAAGCAATTAAACTATCCTTATCCCACGGTTGGTTATGTGGGCATGCTGTAGTATCCCTCGGCACCCTATGCGAGATCTCAAAGCCCTACATGTGCGGAGCTCTAAGCACGAAGCCCTACCACTTGGTTCGGGGTTCCAGGAGTCCTTCGACGAAGGGGAGGCGACCACTTGGGCCTACGAGTCCATGGCGGCGCAGCTGCGCAGGCCGGGCTTTGTGATTGTCATTTCAGACTCCTAGAAAAGACTTCCCCGTCTTCCTTGATCTTAGGATGCTTGTTTCGAGTCTTGCTTTTCGAGGAGTGTCTATTCATCAGGTCTTTTAGAGGGCTCGCATGGAGCTCAATTTGCATCTGGGGCTTGGGAACTGTAACTCGTCGCGGTGCTGGGTTTTTGGACTATAGGGTTTAGGGTTTAGGGGACTCCAGGGTCTCAGCCTACCCCAGGCACAGCGGCCGGAGTCGCTTGATCAGCTACGGGTCCAACCATGCCGGGGAGGCAGCAAAGGGGATTTGCTTGCGGTGTAATTTAAGGCAGGACTAGGGCGTACTTCGGAGGATTCGGTGCCTAATCCTTGCAGGTAAGGACTTGGTATCTTGGAAGAGGGCTTAGGGGGTTGGACTCTCTGGCAAATGGGAGCGGAGGTCGACAGTGGTGTCCCGAAGCTGTAGTTGCAGAAACCTGCATTCGGGGAACTGCTTTCAGCCCCAGAAGCCTTGGCAATTTCGGCTTGAAAGCTCGTCTGGGATTTTGAGCTTCGACACGCGAAGCCTCGAACCACCGTGCGGACCAGGACCAGCAGCTGGGATCTGTGGATGTCTACGCATTCCACTTGTGCCTTGGGCTGGACTATATGGCTCGCGAATGTGTCAAGGGATGAGATATGTGCGGAGTCGGAAATGCACGTTAAGCACTTCAAGGTGCACTTAGTCAATTGTGAGAAAGGCTTTGAACTGTTGGACTTGATGTGCCTCGTGCACTTCCCTTTGACACTTGCAGCGGTGGGTACTTCGACCTCATAGATGAGGTTCTCCTCCTCCTCCTCCTGCTTCTCCTTTTGCCCCTTCTCCCGCTCATCATGATCACGCCCTCCCCCCAACCACCATCCCCAACATCATCACATCATCGTCAGAAACGTGGCTGTTGTTTCACGGTTTCTCATACTGAGGTATCTGGCGTGGTACCCAACAACACGGCCAGTCGACAAGCAGGTTGGCTGGCCTTCTGATTCTAGTGGGGCGTTTTCGATTGATGTAATTATGGGATTCTTGACCGTTGTACTGCGTGCACAAAGGCGTACACCAAAGCTGTCGGATGTTTTATATGGGGAGAGAGCTCAAGAGCCAGCTGAGCGGCACCTGCCAGAATTACGAAGATCTTGCCGGGCCCGTCCAAGCAAAGAGCATCAAAGCCCCACACCGCCAGGAGGTCGACGAGATCCCGAGCGTCTGGGAGCAGGTCAGGCTCTGGGCGCTGCAGGCCATCCCAGAAAGATGTTTGCAGTTCTTCTCTTGTAGGGAGTGTTCAGAAGAGGTTCTCCGCTATGGCCTCAGAGCTCAATGAGGTTCGGATTGGGTGTTGGAGGTCTTGCAGGATGCAGCGTTCCAGGTTCACGGCTTTACGGTCGCGTGCGCTTGGGCACAAGCAGGGGCTGGTTTTATGAAGCCAAGTGATCTCAATGCCAAGCCGAGAGCCACCTCAATGCCTACGAAACACCCTCCCCGCCCGATGCATCCTGGACCCTGAGCCCACAGCTCCTAGACTCGCCCTAGACCCTAAAACCCCTAACCCGCAACCCCAAAAAACTCTGGTGCCTGGACCCACTGCAGGCCGGCGAGAAGCCCATGCTTGTCACTGCTTCTCGGCAGCCGCGGGAAAGCTAAGGCCATAACTGCATCAAGTCTCCGAAGCCTAGAGGTCCATTTATCACAGGGTGCTTCATGCTCCAAAACCCTGCTAATTTCTTTTGCAGCCCAAAGCAAGTTCCAGCCGGGCAACCAGGAAGCTCAAGTCGTACAGCCCGTGAGTGAGCAATCCAAGTCCTCGCACTCCCTGAACCCACCAAAGCTACAGAGAAAGTCCAAGGCTGAAGTTTGCACGCCCCTTTTTCCATTAAGCTGCAGGATCCTGAGACTTGAGACCGAAAACCCTAAAACTTGATCCTCTAGTGTTGACCAACCTTGTCTGGGACAAGTTGTTAGCCTCCTGGGTACTCGTTGTGACCTTGTTCGTTATTATCCTGTTTGGGCTGCCCCTGAATATTTTGACCGTCAAACAGTATCACACCGACCATGGATCCTCGCCTGGCTTGTCCGAGTTGTGAGGGCGTAAAGCGTAAAAATTGATCCCTTGGCCTGGAACCCAAAACTTGATGCCCCCTTTCAGTGCCCTTCAGCCAAGGAGGCAGGGGCCGGCGGTGTCTTCGGATTTCGGGGCCCCGTGGTGCAGAAGTGGACGGAGGAGTACCAGGCCTTGTGGGGGTTTCAGGCTTGAGGTTTACAGTTTAGGGTGTCGGGCAGTGTAGGGCTTTTAGGCTTTGTGAGGGTTTTGGATTTGGGGCTTTACGGCTTGAGCTCCTGGTTGAAGAGGCTTATTTTGGATTTAGGGTTCAGGGCCTTAGGCCTATTCTTGGGTGTAGTGTAAGGGAGCTTGGACGCTTTCTCAGCAGGTTGTGAGAGTTGTCAGGGTTTGAGGATACTTGGTTAACAGGTTTTGCAATGGGCGGGAGGTCATAATAGGGCTGAAGGGTTTTCAGGGTTTTGCAAGGTTTATTTTGCGGGCTTGCTTCCGATTTTATACACCAGCTAGGCAACTGCCCCCCTTTCCTGGGCCCAAAGCCCTGACTCCCAGAAAGCAGAGTTGAAGAATTCTACACCCGAAGCCTCTCAAGCGTCATCTAGAAAAAGCCATTCGATCCTTTCTGGTCCTTTGCCAGGCTTTGGTCCTTGGCGCCCATCTGTCTTCTGTCACCACGAACCCTCACATCGCAGGCAATGGGAGCGTGTGTTGCTCGTGTTGGCTTGCAGTGACGCCTGCCGCTTTTTGATTCCTTGTATGCAGCTTCGTGACGTATTCTGCAGGGTTTCAGGCTTTCGGGTCAGGGTGTGTGTGGAAGCTCGAGCTGTCAGCGTGAGGTATCTCTCTGTGGCAGTTCGCCGACATCCTCGTCGACCGCAGCGTGAGCCTGGGTCAGAATAAACCAGAAGCTCTAAACCCAAGCCCTTGTGTGGAGCCTTGCCTGCCTTGTGCGAGAGAGTCAAAAACCAACAAAGGCCCAAGAAGTCGAGACATGACTCCCTCCGGAGCGACCGAGGAGTGATGAGCAGCATCGCCCGCGAGGCACTTTGGCTCGGGTTGCTTTTTTTGGTAATTTTTGGTTATAGCTGCCAAGGTAAAAAAAAGACCCTGAACTTGAAGGCTTGGAATTGGGGGACTATCGCAGAGGTTGCCGTACTCTTGCCAGGAAGACCACGACCAACTGAGAATACGACAGACTGTCAATCCTGACATTGCGCGGCGCTTGTGCTGGGCCCGTTCCGAAGCTGAAAAAATGCTGTTCAGACTAGCTTCTATTGCCGGTTGGCTCCCGAGCTGCGACAATACCTGGTCACCACCCCGAGGGCCCTGTGATGCTATTGGCCACGAAACCCGCTCACGTGCCGAAGTCTGACCTCATTGAACCGCAGCCACTAGAATTCAGATCCCAGGAACCTCCCTGAGCGGCCAACAGCACCTACAATGCCATACAACACCGCAGCATCATCATCCAACCCGCAACCGTCAATGCGTTTGCGAGAGTGTGAGTCGAAACCCTACATGAACTCCGACCACGTACCCAGAGACCTCGCCTGACTTGTCCGAGTTGTGATCGGGAGAGCGTAAACCCGACATCGACAACCAGGCCTGAACAACAACCCTAAACCCTAAACCCTAAACCCTATAAACCCTAAACCCTAAACCAGGCCTGAACAACAAGGGGGTCTTCAGCCTCTACCGCTCGCCCAAGCTCGGGGCAGCGGCCGTGAAGTCGGTGCTCCAGCGCCGCTTGTCTATCAGGGTTGGTATAAGCTTGATTATAGGGCTCTGAGTTCATTTCCCTACAGAAACCAGCATTCACACCACCAAGAAGACCCGAGCTGTTCTATACTTGAGGTCTCAGGCCACCCAAAAGGGCGTTGATTTAGAACATCCCGGCACGAAGCCAAGGTGCAGAGGGCACCGAGTGAGCTGCTGCGCAGAAAGAGCTGTGAGCTTGACGACTGTACTTTGGGTTCGAGGGTTCTGAGCATTGGCCAAATCATTTACTAGGTTTCGTGCTGCATCCTCCGGGTTGTCTTTGTGGGGAGTGTTGACGACCCTGGAGCTGTTGGGTTGCTCTTCCTCTCTTTGAAGGGTCTTTGTTTTCGTGCTGCCATTCTTCGCTCGGACAACTTCTTCTTGGAGAGGAGCTGAACATTCGCTACACGAACCCCCGCACAGACAGGAGCCAACCACCCACCTAACTAAGACCCGACCCAAAAAACCCAAGAGGAACCCCCTATAAACTTCCGACAGGCCCGAACAAGAAATCCGCAATCCTACCTAGAACAGGAGACCAGATGTCGAAGATGGCGAGGGAAACGGAGGAGGGGCAGACAGCTGTCGCTGTGGGTTTGGGTGGGTTTGTGGGTCTGAAGCTTTAAGGCTTGTGGCATACGTGTTGTTCGCAGCCTTATGTGCGGCTTTGGCATTGGGCGCACCAGGAACTGCGCGATTTGCGGCAGTTGAGGATGTCGAAGGCGTTCATACTGGGGTCTGGGTCATGTTGATCAAGGCAGGCGAATGACTTCGGATCGGATAGGACCTCAGCTTCACATCAAGAGCTAGCTGTTTAGTCAGTCATTAGTCTTGTTGTCTGATTGGCAAGCCGTTAAACCCCGGCCTGTTCTGACAACTCGAGGATTGTAGCAATGCTTACAAGCTACCCTCTTTCACAGCCGTGCTTTCAGTGAGGTGTCAGTAGTGGCATCAAAGCAGTCACGCCATGTTACTGTTATGTCATGCCCTGTTTCTTTTGCCCGTGTCTTCATCCCGCACAGCATCTGCACCAAGTCGGCGCGGCCTTGTTGGACCTCAATTACCACCTCAGCCTGCCTGCACGAAAGGATCAGCCAGGATGACAACAACTGTCACTGTTGAGGCGGTGCTTGACGATAGCGATGATGACGTCGCTCACGATGATTGTGACGACGACGATGGTCACGAAGATGAAGATGATGACAATGGTAATGAGCGAGCAGCTCTTCTCGATGGTGCTCTGCATACCGGGCTTGCAGCGTAGCGCATCTTAGCGCGTGTGAGGCATGCCACGTGGTTCTTTGGATGAAAACTTCGAGCCGAGGTAACGTGTCAGACGAATCGCTTCTTGACATCCTGGCATCCGATGCTGCGTGCTGTTTTCCGTTTCTCACAAGGCGGCACTACGTTGCGCTCACTGCCAAATCCCGTGTGGAGGAGGCGACGCCGGACTACGCCACCTGGTCGCATTTGGGCGGCCTAGAAGTTCCGTTTCTTTACGAGGTCATAGTCGAGAATGCCGTGGGTGTATATGGGCTGCTGATTTAGATGAGGGACTAGGACATACAGCCTTGCTGCAAGGCTTCGCAGCTGTCATAAGGCACGCCTAGTTCCGTCGCTGACTACAGCCTGGAAGTGCCAAGTGTGAATTTCCGCAGCCTCGCCTGGATAAGGGCAAATTCCCTTGTGCCCTTAAAAGCCCTCGAGCCCGGAGCAAGGACCTTTGCTGTCCCGCTGCCCAGACCTCAACCAAAGCCTGGCCCACAAAAGTCCGATTGTTACGCAACCTGAGCTTCCTAAGTCCCAAAGCCCCAGCTGACGTCGTGTCGAAAGTTGAGGCCTGCTTCAGTGACGACCTCATCCTGGTTCTCAGTCAGGCTGGGCTCGGATTTGCGGCTTTCTGTGAAGAAAGGCTTGGGGCTCGGAGGTTTCAGTGGGTTTGACGGTTTGAGGGCTTGAGGACCTTCAGGTTCTAGTTTAAGGTTAAGGTCTAGGTGTGGGTTGGGATAGTTGTGACCCTGGGGGTAACACGGAAACGGCTCCGGTCAGATCGTTTACAGTGCTCTGCATGGTTTTGTACGAATGCAGAAACAAAGCCCGGAGCCTTAAACTGCTCTAGCCTTAAACTCCGAACCCTGAAGTCAGGCCTTACAGCCCTGAGCCTGCAGCTTCAGATGTCCTCAAACCATCCGCCTGTCATACGTAGTTTTAGATGCATCTTCGGCCTGGCGTCTGGGGGTTTCAAGAGTTGTGTTCTCAGCACTTCCTTAGCCAAAGTGATAGGAAAGTCCAACGACCAGCTTTGGACTTTGTACACATCCGGGGCCCTGACCTTCGGAACCTTTCCGGCCTTGGTGTGCCGGGAGTGCTGAAATGAATGCAAGCCCATGCATGCATGCTGCATGGTATGTGGGACATCTCACTGGGATGTACCCTGGCGACCCTTTCCCGGCTGCGAAGTGCGACGAAGCCATCGACGGCCTGACTGATGTTTCGGATCTCGTCACCCACACCACGCCGGGGCTTTGTTGTCAAGGTTTCAAGCTTAGGTTAGCCATTGCTTTGCAGTCGATTGACCAAAGCGTATGTTATAGCCCAGTGCTGTCATGTTGTTGTCAAGAAAACATGGCCGACGATGGTAGCAACTTGGTTAACTGGGAACCCGAGCATGCAGGCCGAAAAGAAGGCGAAGGAGCTGAAGCAAGCGCATCTTGCTGGAACTTAATTACCAATTTTTGACAGATGGTCATTCGGTTGGGGCTAGTGGGCCCGGATTTTTGTTTGCAGACTTCGCAGGGGGTTGGGGTTCAGTTCTGTGACAAAGCCGCTGACTTATCAAGACCTCGGCTCTGACTTGGACCTCTCTGCAGGTGAGCCTCAATCCGCTCGAAAGTCTACGGTTTGAGGGCAGGACAGCCTTTTTCCATATCCTTCAGATACCAGGGCCTCAAGTTATATGTCCGGGATTCGAGCCATCGGGCCGACAAGTTGATTTCAACTTTGAAGTTCTGTAGCTTTCACATCACGGCCTCGGACCGAACTCAAAGCTCTCCCACTCAAAGCATGAAAAGGAGCTAAGAACACACCGGCCGCAGAGGCAAGTGGGAACCGAAGCGCTTCTGCGGTGTCCCCAGAGTGCCAGGGCTGGGAGTTGAGTGGGTTGGTTCCTGGTAGAGGCCTCGTGGCTTGTTGTTTGGCGGTGTAGTCACCAGAGACTGAGACAGGGCTGGTCCAACTCCTCCTGAAGCCCTGGACTCAGAGCTCCGACGAAGAGCCCAGGCTGGGCCTCCTCACGGCTGAGGTCTGCCCTGGTGCCGAGGCACCACTTGGGAGTGGTTCTGGTTGGGCCTCCAGGTCTCCAGGTAAGCTTGAGAGGGGTTCTGGTTTGGCATTTGTCGTTTATGTTTGCGAATTCAGGAGATGAGAGTGGCTAGGTATTTGAGTGTGGACGGTGGTTTGGGCGGTCAATACACCCCTGAGGCGAGCTGAGTTTCACTAGTACCATTCATTTTTCTGTGCATGGCCGTGAGTGCCGAGCCGGCATGCCGCAGCTTCGCTTTACACCGTCGCTAGGCAGACTCTTCCGCTGTTGCAGCTCATGACCCTTGAGCCAATGGGAGTTGCGCCGCGTGTGCAAAGGATCACGCCGCGCAATGCCTTCAAACATGATTCTGCGTTAGCCGTTAGTAGTAGTACTAGTAGTACCAGTAGTACTAGTAATTAGTATTAGTAGTACTAGTAGTACTAGTAGTATTAATAGTACTAACAATAGTAGTAGTAGTAGTAGTAGTAGTAGTAGCAGCAGCAGCAGGAGTAGTAGTAGTAGTAGTAGTAGTTAGTAGTAGTAGTAGAAGTAGCAGCAGTAGAAGTAG
>CAJNDV010027892.1:0-32207 GCA_905221635.1 Symbiodinium sp. CCMP2456 | reverse complement strand
CTCTGCAACTTCTGCAGGTGTCACAGATAGGGAGCCTGAGCCCCTGCATCTTCTGCACCTGTCGCAGTTCGGGAGCCTGGAAGCTGCCACTGCCCAGCCCGGATGGAGCAAGTGTAGTTGGTAGGGGGGGGGGTGGCTAGTAGTAGTAGTAGTAGTAGTAGTAGTAGTAGTAGTAGTAGTAGTGGTAGAGGTAGAGGTAGTGGTAGTAGCAGTAGCATTAGTAGCATTATTAGCATTAACATTGGTAGTAGTCGTCGTCGTAGTAGAAGTTGTAGCAGCAGCAGCGGCAGTGGTAGCACCAGCAGTCGTCGGTGCAGTAGTAGTAACAGCAGCAGCCAGAGCATTCCGTAGATGGTACTTTGTAAGTTAATACTTCCAATTCTTGTGACTGCCAGGCCACACGGAGTGCTGCATTTCCAGGCGGGCATGAGTGGGGTGTAGGGTGAACTGGAGAACCCCCGGATTCCTTTCACTGTTGCCAAATTCCCTTCTCCAGGATCCAGAAGATGGCTGAATAGGGTTCTTCCTTCGATCCTGTGCAGCCCTCGAATTTGCATAGCTTGTCCAAGTAGGTGCCTTTCAGGCAAAGTTGAGAATCCCAAGTTCATCGCGTAAGGGGGCTATCCGAATTTCTGGAAGCTCTGGATTGCGTGGATCGCGCTTCGCTGCAGCGAATCCATCCCAGACAGTTGGCTGGAAGCCAGTTTGCCAAACAAGAAGCTCACCGGCAGCCCAACAATGCTGCGGACTAGATTCGGTATTCGGCGTATTCGATGGCCTGGAATTCGACCACCGCACCGATGGCTGGTTGTGATGGACTCGTCAACCTTCCAGCACATCTACGAGCATCCAAGCGACATCTCTTCAATCTATGGTGCTGATCCGCTCGCCAAGATTAGCGAGAAAAGGCACGGGATGCTTCTGGAGTCCTTTACTCGCAGTGCACTGGAGGGCATGCACCCCGAATTGTGCTCGGAAGATGCAGTCTCTTCGCTAACATGTGGCGACGGCAGCAGCAGTCAGCGTGGTTCCGCAGGATGGGATTTCTCTCTGGGGGGCAAGCGTGTCGAGCTGAAGACGGCAATGCTTTGTTTCGACTTCAGAAGACAGTGCTGGTCAACCACTTTTCAACATGTTAAGTTGGGGCGAGGTGGACGCTGGCAAGAGCAACCCTTTGATGATCTCTATCTTCTGATATATACCCCAGAAGAATTTTACCTTATAAAACATGACTTGGAAACAGGCGTCTCTACGGCAGGGATCCGGACAAAAAGCGAAGGGCTCGTGATACGTATTGTGGGGCAATCTGGACAGACCTGCTGGAAGGAGGCTACGGACACCATTGTGAACAAACTGACCAAGCGGGGGGCATGCGAATTGGTTTGCAGGATTGTGCAGACCCACCCGGCAGTCTCAGCATTGTACAATGAGTGGCGGCAACAAGCCTTGTCTTCACATGACAGCGCGTACGAGGGCGTGCCGCTGAACAGTCTCAAAACCGGTATTCGTGCAAAGCGAGTTCAGCAGATAGCGCTTGAGTTTGACAAGATGCAGAACCCAGGCGGCATTTTTACGAGTGCAGAGGGCGAGCTGGCTTCGCATGGCAGGAGGACGCGAGGGTCGCGCAATGCTGCCGTAGACTGGATCAGGAACGGGGTTAGGGTGGAGTTAAAGTATGCCAAAGTGTGCTTTCGTCCCAGCCGGAATGCATGGTTTTGCGAGTTCTGCAACATCAAGGAGGAGCCGCTGGATGCTTCCAACAGAGTCTACTTCGACGAGCTCTGGCTTGCGATGTACAGCCCATGCAGCTTGGACATCTTCAAGCACCCTGGGTATCGCTCACAGCTCTCTTCTCGTGGAGGGCGCACTGTGGGGGAGGGCAAGAATCTGATGGTCAAAGGAGAGCAGCATGATACCTGCGTGGAGAGTGCTGTCCGAAGCATGAAGGTCAAGCTTGAAGCATCGCAGGCCGAGCCTCTTCTCACACTTCGCTGGACCACCTGACCTGACAAAACTATCGCGATGCTATTCCAACTATAAGTGCGCTTGCATTCGTGGTGCGTTCAGGGCTCAAAGATGCAGAGGGTTTGCGATGCCGATGCTCCTGCTCAAGGCATTGAAGCTTCTGCCGTGGCAGCATATGTCGTGGCCCCGGAGTCCCAGAGTTGAGCGCATTGGGGGAAGAGCGCATGAGTTGATGAGTTGTCAGGCTAGTGGCCACTCTGCTTCGGCGCACATCCGTAAACCGTTTAAGCCTTAGTAATATAAGGCCGATACCGCTTTTTGCCCAGGCCTTTCGGCGGGGGAGTGAGTACACAACTTCAACAAGCTCTTTGAAGCCCGATCGTCTCAGGTGACTCAGAGAACTGGTGGCTCCAAAGGCGGTCGGGGTTAAGCAGGTCTAGCAAGATCAAACGGGTTTATGGCGTATTCGGGCTTATAGGGTTTTTACAGGGGATGCATGTCGCATGTTGCATCCTTGTTGCTGTGAGCTGTTGGGGAATGCTCGCTCCCGTCACACATCGGCCTCGGCTTCACTAGCGTGACCAAGAGCAGCTTCAGGAAATCTAAGTCGGCTTAGGCCCACAAAGTACGCAGACGTCTGGACTGTCGGATCATAAGGGGTGTTCGGCGGATTATTTTGAAGGATACTCTTGACGATTCACTCACCAGAAAAGGCCTTACAGGTGCTAGTTTCAAACCGCACCGAGTGTCGGATGGAACACTGTGACCGGGACATGTCCTTTTGCGGCCTTGGCTCAGTAAATCGCCTCAGCAGCGGAGTCTTCGGGTGAGTTAGGCCAACCAGACCTAAAGCAGGTGCGCCACCCAGCGGCGGACCTTTGGTGTTCACGCAGGGCGCCCAGTCTGTCCGTCTTCAATGCGCAAGATTCGTCACAAGATCCTTTGGATGCTGTGCCTGGGATTTACTGAGGTTTGCGCTTTGGGCTTCAGGATTTGGGGTTAGGTTAAGTACGGTCGCGATAGCAGCAATTACACGCATGACGATGGCGGCGGAGGCCAATGACGCGCCGCGTCGTGCGGCATGCCGAGGAGGAGAAGACCCTCCTGGGCCACCAGGCGACCTCGCCCAGCATTTTGCTGCCTTCCATTGAGGATTCAACCCGAAGCATACGAATTTCACTGAAGAAGCTGGTGCAGTCGCTAGATCCTGCTGTAGCCACAGCTGAGCCGATTCGTAGCTTTTCGGACGGACTCCCAGCATTCTCTTTCTGGAGAGCCACAAGTCCAGCCCAGCAGCCCGACTTCACGGGGCCCCCACCATCTTTGCGAGCCGAGCTGCGCGAGGCCGTGGAGCCCGCGCATCTTCTCCTGGCTCTGCTGACGCTCGGCTCGCACTGTGGGATCTCTTGCGGAGCACAGTTCATCGGACCATGCGATTCTATGTTCGAGCCATGTACGCTCATACATGCAGTAGGTATTGGACACACAAGGAGAGGTGCAACAGGCGTGCGTGGAAACAGGTATCTGATATCGGCTAACGCTCATGGAAAGATGATGAGTGACGTGTACCTGTATGGTCTGTATGAGTATGTTGATGCATGCACGCGCGGACGTGCAAATATGTACGAGCATGCATGCTTATGTCCCGAGGAAAGAGGAGCAGGGCGAGTCACATTGGCTGCATCTCGGCTTACCACACTGTCGACCAAGGAGCTTTCTCCCATACTTACAGGGACCGACAGGTGTTGGGACAGATCTGGCGGCATGTAGCTCTCGGCCAGTCGTTTTTGGAGTCTGGGCTGTTGCCTTGTCGAACGAAAGACCTCAGCTGCAGCACAACGTCTTTCGATGGGCCGCAAAACAATCACTTGCCCATTTGCAAGACGTGCTGTTGACGCAGAGGCTCGACCACTTCGAGCAAGACCGCGAGGAAGTCCGCCGGAGAGTGCTGCAGACTTTGTCAGACACTTATGCGCGCCTCATGTGATGTATTCGCATCTGATTGGTTGCAAGATTGTTAGGTTTCATTGTTGAAGATGCGTTTGTCGAAACTGCGACAGAAGCTTCGATGGAAGGAAGCATTGCAATTCCTTGGTTTGCTTGGCGAGGCAGGGCGCTTTGGCGATCGTGCGCTTAAATGCTCAGGGCCTCAGCTGTCCAGTCTGGCTCGGTGTGAAGACAGACAAGTATCAGGGATGTACAAGGGGGTATGAGCCCATCGAGGACGAGGCATGGGCGCTGCTCAGATTGGGGTTCTTTCTGGCTCGAATGAATGGCACGGTGGAACTCCTCTCCGATGGTTCAATTAGCAAGTTGGGCCAACAAAGAAACACCGACACCAAACCTAGGTGCTTGACAGAGCTGCTTGTGCAACATCCTCGTCCCGACTCCCCACGACAAATCCCCGAGTTCGATATCCAAAAGCCAAAGCATCAATGCGGCAAACAGAGCTCCTAAGGCAGCGAACAAGATCGCCGAGTAGGGGGCCCAGGAGGGACTGCAGTTGCGAGATTCGATCGCAGGATGAGTGGCAAGTTGAAGTCTTGAAAAAGACAAAGGCAATAAACCCGGAGATTCGAATGCCGATGCAAGGATGGAGCATCGGGCATCGCTAAGCTGCGAAGAGCCTGTGCCCTCAACCATTATGCTGACCGTGCCTGTCGTCAAGTGCGACGAGTCCTGGACGAAACACCGCAAAACCCAGACACCTCAAGCCGTTGCCCGTCTCACCATCTCCACATCAGTCCTTGCAAGCCCTGAACCTACTTGTACCCCAAAAGTCTTTCCAAGCTACCTTGATACGGGTGAGGCTGAAGAGGGCCAGCGCGCAGTCAGCCGCCTCTTCGGGCGAGGCTCTTCTATGCCCGTCAATTTGTTGCGCTGGAGATTGAAACCGGTATATTCTACTATAGTTTCTCAAACGGCTGAGGAAGCCTAAAATGACTGTAATTACTCGGCAGCCTTTGCATGAAGCCTGTTTGTCATTTTTGGCCTGCACTGATTCAACGTGCCTAGAGCCATGCCCACGGGGATCCGCGACTTCCACCCATGCCTTCAGGAAATTATACTCCAGATATTTTGCTGAGGGGCTGTGCGGAATCCCCAACTTCATCCCTCCCTGGGCTTGAGGAGTGGAAGGCTGTCAGCAGATCTTCCGAGACTTGTATGGAGTGCAACATCGACCCGATTGCAGGGGTAGACCCGGCTAGACTGCTAGAGTGTGTACCGCTTAGGAATTCCATTCAAATGCGAGAAACCAGCTGCGCTCAGAAACTTGGAACAAAACATAGTGACCCCACTCTGAGCCCTAAAGACCCTAACTCCACGCCGAACCCTAAACCCTGGATGAGCATGGGACTGTGGGCCTCGTCCTTGCTTTTTAGAAGGGAAGAGAAACGAGCATGGGGAGGCCTTACCTAGTTTCACGCCGACTTGCACCTGGCAGACCCTCGCCCGGCCAGTTGTAAGAGCCTAAATGCGCATGAAGCCCCGGGCTTCAAGCCTATCGCGCGCTGGAGGAGTCCAAGGACGCCGCGATGTCGCCTTTGGCTGCTCAACTGTGCTTCCCTCGGCACCTCCGGAACCCCTGTACTGGAGGGTTCAGGGTTAAGGGTCCGAGTCCAGAGGCATGACACTCAGTCCGTGGTCACAACGGCAAGGGTTCGGGGCTCAAAGGATTAGGGTGTCGGTTTAACATTGTTGCTGTCACGAAATCTCGAAACACTGGAACTGAAGTGGCTCCTTTGGCCTGGCTTAGCACCAAGCGCCACGACTCCCCGAACTCCAAAATTCGAAAGCAAGACCTCACGCATTGCGTTGGCGACGCGGATGGCAAGGGGGTTGGCAGCTTACGTTTTCCAATCTCCGGCTCTTGGAGACGTCAAAGACTCTTCCACAACCCGTCTTACAATCATTTGTATGATGATGATGATGATGATGATAACGATCATGATGGCGGCCCTGCTGCTTGAAGCCACAATGCCACGAATATACGAGAGTTAGAGTAGGGTCACGGTCAGAATAGTATTCACAACGGGCCGCAACCAACACAACAACAATTGTGACAACAGGCACGCAGGATAGAGAGAACCTGCTTTGCTGTAGGTCCAAGGCCTTTGAGACCTTGACGGAGGGCCTGGTAGAGCGGACGGTTGAGGCCGGTCCCTGCGCCAGCTGTGGGGCTCTGCGGCTTTCGTCGATATACTTTTGGGGTGGCGCTGCTGGAATCTAAAGCAGCCATCTGTCAGATGGATTCGTCCTCGATGTCCTTGACATAGAGCCGGTTAACGGCCAGTGTAGCAGCTTTTGCAAGTTCTATGTTTTTTAGATGCGGTTCTTGGCTTACCTGCGTAATAGCTATATAGCTGCACTAGCACGGTCAATATCTAGTCGCATCGTTTGGTGTGATCCGCAGCAAGGTTGAGTGTAGTGCCATGCTACTTCAGTCAGTACTCTCTGGTGAATCACGCCCAGGCGAAGCTTCTTCTCCTCGCAGCTCTGAGCTGAGCTCTCAGCTGTACCGAATGTCGGCATTCATACCAGCTGCCTACCTTTTTGTCGTAACTTGAGCAGCCCTTAAGTTAAGCCTGAGCGAGAGGCAGGATGTTGCCAATCCATGTTGCCACAGTTGTTGACCATGGTCTACTGCTCCTGAGATGATGTTGTTTGCAGTAAACATGAACACATGCTACCACTGCACATGCCCACATTCGTCCATGTTCCATGCGTACATGCATTTCTGCTTTTGGGCTTTCATTTCATAACCCTGCGTGTATGTTCGCAGGCACGTTTGTGTTGAATCCACCTGTGCAGTTGACATTCCATCATACCGAAGCCTCGAATTAAGCCTCGACGCAGTTCTTGGCGAGGTGTGGATGCACTTTTCTTCCCGAAAGCTTGAAAAATGCCACAACGGCAAGACACGTGTGCCAACGAGGCTTTCAGTGTTGCTGCCAGCTCTACGATTTCTAAAGAAGCCACGGTCGCACGTCGGGTGCGCTAAACCTCCAGCCACTCAAGCCTGCTACACCCTAGGCCGTCACCCCCACCCTACCTCTACGACAGCTTTCTCGGTTCACCTTCACTTCAGGTGGGGAGCACCTCTTCCTTCTGGGCCCTCCGGGCACTGATGGGAAGCCCGGTAAATCAGGCTTTGGGTTCTCCTTGTGTTCAGGGCTTGCGAGTTTACTCTTCCTGTAGATGGGTACTCTGAATTTTGCTGATTCGCGGGGGCCAGACTCGCCAACTTTTGATCAGGGGTTTGGAGACCTTGCTTTGAGTGGGCCTCATGCCTACATCGATTTTTTTCCCAGGCTTCTGTAGGTAGTTTTTCGGGTCGCAGCTTGGAGGTCTGGCATGCAGGGTTTCAAGTTTCAGTCTCGAGCGGATGGAGGCACATGCTAGTGCAACCATAGGCCATAAACTTCCAAACCTCTAACTCCTATCCCGAAAGCAGATAAATTTACACTCCTAGCCCCCTAAAGATCTCATTGCCCTAAACTGCCTACCTAAACCTTGAAGCTCCACTCCCCAGAACCAATTATTACACCCTCAAAGCCTCAGCAATTCACCTAAACCCCATATAAGCCCATATACTCTAAAACTGGAAACTAGACCTTCTTAAAGCCTCAGCGACTCAAGGCCAAAAGTCTCTTGGCCCGGCGCCTCGCCACGGTCTGCCGCGGCGAGTTCTTCGAGCGACTGCTCACGAGGTGCGCTGGTGACTGGGTTTTGGGCTTGGGGGTTTTGGGGTCTAGGACGTTTCGGGCTCCGAGGCTCCGAGGTTTAGCTTCAGGGGTATAGGGTGTATAGAGGCTTTGGGTTTAGAGCTCCGGATTTCAGGGTCTGGGTTGGTTTGTGAACTTCAGCTTCGGGCCTTGTGCATAGTCGTCTGGCGGTCGGCTGTGTGTCTAACTGCACTTAGCGCTTCGTGTTGAAGCTAGCTATCGTTTTTGCGGTCAGCTGGCCTTCAAAACTTCCACGCTTGCCCTTCCGCCCAAACTGTTCCGCTTACATTGAAAGGACTTAGGGGGGGGACCCTTTGGTATAGAGGCGTGCCCCTGAAGCAGAAACTCGCTCGCCCCAAGAATCTCTGACCGGACAGGTTTTCAGTGCCAGAGGAGGCAGCAGGGATGCCTTCCATGCTGTTGCCTGGAATTGAAGTTTGGGGTTGGCTGCGAAGTGTGTGGGGTTCATAAGGTTTTTGTACAGAGGTTGGTTGCAGAGGCATGTGGGGCCGCTCCCGAACGTCGAGCTTAGAGTGCTCAGTGAAATACCGGGCAACCTATGTACTATTGTGTCGGCAGAGCGGGGGTCAGACTCGCAACAGATGCGCAGCTAGGGCAGCAATGAAAGCACGAAGCTCATGCCTAAACATGATGTTCGGGATTCTCTTCTAGCTTGCTTTGAGTTTCAGAGGCAATTTTTTGTAAGCATGTTTCAAGGTTTGAAACGGGTAATTAAGGGTTTTTATGGGTTTCAGATGGGCTGCGACTCACCCTCGCCGGACAGATCTTTGGCCCCCTGTCGCTCCGCGCCCTGGAGAACGACGAGCTTCGACGGAAGGCGCCGATGCGGGGCTGAGTTCGAGAGCTAGGTCTCTCAGTCAGGAATCCCGTGAAACATATATTATATGACTATATGACTCTTGAAAATTCCTGCTTATGATTGCTGTGACTTTTGGCATTTGATTTGTCATGGTTTTCAGCATGACATTTTAATGGTACCGTGGCTATTGCAGGCGGGGTTCTGGTAGTGTCACCAGCGCTTTTACGCGTGATGTTTGTCGCTTGAGGAGCCCCGTGCCCAGGCGGCATGCAAGGCTTCCTCGTTTGAGTTTGCAGACCTCAAGCTTCAGAGAACCATATTGGGCTGAGAACTTAGGCCCTGGTTGCAATCGCTGCCCGGTTCGGGAGTGTTCCGCAGTCAGGGCAGGCCCCGGCGCGCTTGAAGCTGCACAGCTTCAAAGTCGTCGAGCTGCAGCATTTGCATCATAGCCTTGACAGAGAAACTGAAGCACCAGCGACACAAGCCGGTCAGGGTAAGGCCATCTATCACCCTGTCGGCAGCAGGAAAGCGTGACCCTTAAGCACCTAAACTTTACAAGCCCTAAACCCGACTTGTAAGCGCCCAGGCCCTAAACCTTGTAAGCGCCGAAACCTTAAGCCCCGACTTTTTGACAAAAGCTTGAAGCTTTTAGCCTCTAATAGATGATGAACCTTATACCTTATACACCTTCGCGCAGCTGATCGCTCTGATGCTGCATCTGCACCCTAGTGGGCTGCCTGCCCATGGCCCGCGTCGGCGACGGAGGCTCTGTCCGACATCTGTGGGGACTAAGAAGAAGTAAGTTAATCTCGAAATCAGTCTAGTTATCTCTTATCTAACAATATTTTAACCAGTCTATCTTTTGAAATCGCCGTTCCCTTTAAGGCGTTTACGTTCGCACAACAGGAGTAAGTTCAGTATCAAACGGACCCAGCAAGGGGGCCATTTTTGAGAACTGCCGTCGCATGGGGCTTGTTGAAAGTTGAAGAACCCTGCATGCGCTGAGGTAGTGTATCTCAAGATTTCGGAGATTTTGGCTTTGAAGCAGCGTTAGGCCAGGACGACTTTACTTTTCCTTTGCAGTCTGCACACAGAAACCCCTGGGCCGTGGCCTTCTGCTGCCATTCAGCAAATCATAGACCACGAGCACGAAACTCATCAGCAGTTTTCGGGATCAGGATCCAAAAGCGGTGGCCCAAGAAGTCGTTCCTGTTCATAGGTGCTTGAGGGAGACTTGAAGGTCTTGGGCCGTACTCTGATGAGCAGGTCGTCCATGAACTCTCGATCGCCTGTACAACTTCAGTTTCGGGTGTTCTTGACGTCCGGGCCAAACCTGGCAGAAGCTCTTGTTGGTCCAGTCTGTCTCGTCACCTCGTGCTAGCTGCTAGCAGTGTCTCAACAAGCTCTGCATATGGCTTTGGGTTTGGAAGAAGCAACGATAAGGAAAGCTTTGCTGCCGGCCAAACCGTAGGGCTCCAGAAAGATAGGATTTCTTTATCAAAGGCCTCTTAAAGAATGCGATTCTATACATCTATTTATGGTTTGGGGTTTTGCCGGGAGCATGTCCATTCCAGCTCAAGGTTGTTTATTGTTTACGTTTACGACAAGCCTCGCCTCGGCATCCACATGCTTGAATCTTTGCTACCCTACCAGGGCCTGCTGTAGTGCCGGCAGCTCGACGTGGCAATTTTCTCGGCCGAGCTTCTATCCAGGAGTGGACTTGGGTATGTGTGCGGCTTCTCCACAGACCAAGATCTATTTAACCTACAGCCCGTCTTGTCCTTCGGCCACCGCGAGAACCTGCTGGCTTTCAGCATACACCCTAGAATCAAGTATCCCAGCAAGTCTACACACAACCGTCGATGGTCTGAGTTCCTAGCGGGTAATCTAAACCTTAAACCAGACCCGAAGCTTGAGTGTCTTGAGCGAGGACCCGTTTGCCATCCTTGGACTGAAGCAGTCGGCATCTTCCGAGCAGATCACCTGCGCGTATCGCAGCCTAGCACGTCGCTACCATCCCGACAAGGACGGCTGCAATTGAGCGCAACAAGGAGGGCTGCCGGGACAACTAGCCGAAGTCGTGATATGTTGTTACAGCTCTAGAACTTGAGTATACCCAAGTCTCCTTCTCCAGGCCTCATAGCAATACCATGGTGGTTGATTCCAGGTTGGCGTTGGAGAGTTTAGAGCTCTTGCCTCCGACCCTGGGCGGTGGCGGACGGAGCAGGGATTTTCGGGTTGAGGGTCTCGTGGTTCAAACTGCGAAGTTGGTTTAGGGTTCGCAGTTCAGACTCTGGAAACTAGATTCCAGAGGGGTTCCAGACCCTGGAATTACCGGCAGCTTAAAGCGGAGAGATTCCTGGCGGGTCCAGAAGGCAGAGCCGGGCACGGAGCCCGAAATACCTAGCTTCGTTAAGGCAGCGTCTTGGAGGTACTTCGGAACTCCTGCGTTGAGCCTTGAACCGGAAGCGTAAACCAGCCCTTGGACCCTAAACCTTTGCACTGTAGCCGGATTTGGGGTTTGGAGTTTGGGCAGCTCTGCGAGAATCCGTGGTGGCCCCTACAGGATCGCTCCGTGCCATCGCACCTGGCAACTGCACGCTTCCAACGCATCCGTGCAGCGTACGATCTGCTCAGCGATGAGCGAAAGCGCAAGGAGAGCAACTTTTCAGTTCAGGAGGTTTTGGGAAGAGGAGTCGAGGAATTNNCCCCCCCCCCCCCCCCCCGAAGAATTTAATCCGCTTGCATGAGTTGTGCCTAGCCCTCACGAAATTTCGCGGACAAGCCCATCATTTTCGACTTTCCCCAGCTTTGCTGGCAGGCAGCGGCCGCCTCCAGCATCTCTGCCCCCTTCAAGCCCTCCGCCGCCTGGCGTGCCCAGCAGCGGCGGGCAGCAGGGCACGCTGGCCCGGCGCCGCCCCGAAAGAAGGTGCAAGGTTTTAGGGCTACGGTCTGTAGTTTTGAGGGAGTTTAGGGGTTTAGGTTTTGGGGTATAGGCAGGCTTTAGCCTTTCTGAAGGTTTACCCTTGTGTGGGGTTCGGCTTCTGCGTCCTATTCCTAGCACCCTAGGGCCCGAGGATGACGATGATGCCATGATGTCCAGGTGCGTGCCAGCTGCACCATCGGACTAAATATTCAAAGGTCCAGGATAGATAGTAGGTAGGTTCTCTCAGGCGTCCTTGCAGATGCATATTCGCCATCTGGGGGTAAATGTGTTTTACCGCTCCTGCCCCCCAGGTGAAGCCCATGCGGTTCAAACTCGCGCGGAAGAAGAAGCACAGCGTCTGCAGAGGGGGCACGGTTCTGATGAAGCATCAGTGGCCGCACTTTCTTGAGGTCGCTCTAGATCTTTGCGGGCTCAGATGAATGATAAGCTTCCATGGACATCAGAGAGCTTTTCGACGGGCTATTTTGAAGATCCCAGGCTTAGTTTATATGTATTATAATGAAGACACGTGTCTCGCATCACTTCAGATTCATCCCGGTATCTTCCTGCTATCCAGTGAATCCCGGGCACCTGAAGCCCGCACCACAAAATCTACGCAAAACTTCCGTTACAGCCTCAAGCCCTAAACCCTTAAAGTTAAATTGTGGTCTGTTAGTTTTCGGGTCGATAGGGTCTTTAACGCGTTTCTTGTTTAATGCTTGTGGTCGTTTGACTTCTCCGCAGAAGAGGAGACTGAGCTGTTCTTCCTGTTGTAACTACCCTAAACCAACCCTAGGCCCTAGACCCCAAGCATACTAAGCAACCTGGTCGATTTAGGCCTGCTTTCATATTGGGCATCGAAACGTATGTCCCAATCCCATGCCCGAACCCCCAAACTCAAAACCCTAAACCCCTTATCCAAGTGTTGGCTTAGAGGTTCTACTGTAGGGCCCTCGAAGTGTGGTTCGAAGCATGTGTGTGAGTTTCACTTCTGCAGACCTCGTACCGTATGCCTCGCCTGGATTGTCCGAGTGTGAGAGCCGAAACCCCTTAGCCTCGCCAGGCTTGTCCCAGTTGTGAGTGCTGAAACCCCTTAGCCTTACCCGAAGGCCCAAAACACCGAACGATCCATCTTCAGGATAAAGCCACAAAATCCGCCCGCCGCAGAAGAAGAGAAGGATGGCTTCGATCTTGGCATCCTTTGGTTGAGGGTCTTTGCCTTCGCTGCATTTTCGGGTTTATGTTTTAGGGCTTGGGCTCAATCTTTTTCAGGGCCTGATCCTGCCCCTGGATGCTTGTGATTTCTGTCTTGAGCTGAGGCTGTGAGCCACACCACTAAATCACGCCATGCAGTCTGGAGTATTGGGATCAGCACTTAAGCTTCACCTTCGAAGTGCTGCTGCCTTTGAGTCACTGTTTTCAGCTGCTGGTGGGGCTTGAGATTTGTGGGAATACCTTTTCAAGACCCAAGAAGACCGACAAGCGTAAGCTGCCCGGCCACCACATTCGGGATGGCATTGCACTTGCAGCTCGGAGGGCTTGAACGAAGTTCAAGCACAAAAGCCCCAAAGACAGCCTTACGGCTGAATCCAAAGCCCGCAACCAGACGCTTTTCTATCGAAGTGAGCTTCGCGGAAATTTGCTCGGCATCGTGACCGCAGGAGCTGCCAAAGGAAGCCAAACAAGTTGACGTCGTCGAAATCTTGGATTCCGACGACGAGGCGGCACGGACATGGCCACGGTCTGGAGAGGGACGGGTTCATAGACGGACGCATGTGCGACAGGAGACACTAGCACAGTATGGTGTGTGCATGCATGCATGCATGCAGGTATGAACATATGAATATATGTGCCTAGTGTAATGCAACATGATGCGGCTTAACGGAATGCAGTGTAGTGTAACATAACGGACATGATGCAACAAAATGTAATGTGATGTAACGTACCTGAGCGTAGTGTCCTGTTCCAGCCCACTTGCTCTTGCAATCGTAAGGTGTCGGATGCTGGGAAGAGGGAGGGAGAGAGAGAGAGAGAGACAGCTTCGATCAGCAACCGCTCCCGCTGTCCGACCCCAGTTTCTGCCTAATAGGCCCTATTTGTATTGTATTGCAGTCTTGGCCCTTTCATCGGCTGCAATCCGGGCCAAATGCTCCCAGAAAATAATATTGTTGGTTTTCATAGCATGAGGAGCGGAGCACATGCACACACAGCAACATTTTGTTAGAGGACTCCTTGCCGGCAAGAGAAGACTTCTCAACATTGAAACCTTCTTGCAGCAACTTCGCTCGTGGCTGGCAAGTAGGCAACCTTCAACCTCTTTCGGTTCTAGTCCCGCGAATTGGCCGAGTAAAGCTCAAACCTTCCCTGGGCCAGGAGGCCAAACCAAGCCTTGAAGCCCTGAAATACTAGACCCTACAACTTCGAAGCCTGAACCCGGAAGCACTGAATGAATCCTGAATCCCCCCAAAGATCCCTAACCCCCGCAAGAATAACGAACAAACCTCCATGCGAAAGAATCGCTAACCCTCAAGAACCCTGAGCCCGAGTTGTAGGAAAGCCTTAGAAGACCCCTAAAGCCCCGTCAGGTCCAAGCGGCTCCGCCAGCTGCAGTGCTCCCACCTCGGCGGCGCGCGGCCGTTCGGACTGCGGCGGGCGACGACTGCAGGAACGGGAAAGCACGAGGTTCTTTAGTCGTTTAGGGTTTTACTGGTAGGGCAGTGTACTACTATAGGGGTTGACTATGAGGGCTTATTATATAGTTCAGGGTGACCAGAAAGGCTGCCGAAAGGGGCCGAAGCAAGGGGCCACGAAAAGGGTTGCCCAACGGTATTTGCTAGGACTTCTCAAGGTGTTAAGAAGCGCCGGCTTTTAAAGGGGTAGTTGTCAACGCTGCAACTGGGTCTCCAGTGATAAACGTTCTCCAGGGTCTTTGCAAAGCTAAGTTTGAGGGGTTGGGGACAATCCCCAAACCCATTAAGCACAACACAGAGCCCCTGCAAAAGCCAAAGCTCGGCAGGCCCTTGCCCCTGATCCCTAAAGAAAAGGGAAGTCTTTTATTTTGAGCCTCGACCCTAGACCAGGCGTCTGCAGAGCAGGGCGGCCGCGAAGCGAAGAGCCCTAGAGCGCCGGCACGGGCAAGCTGTGGGCGAGGCAGAGTGGACCACAGGCGAATGTAGAGTTTAGGGTTTAGGATGTAGGCATAGCACAAAACCGCTGACCCACCCTAACTCCCGGGCCTCAGCCCTGGCCTCAAAGCTAATTCACGAGAACAGGCGACCTTGCGATGATGCTGCTGATGATGATGATGATGGGAAGTTCTCAAGCACCGTGGTGTTTTTTGAGGAGCGGTCGGCAATTGAAGAACCAGAAGAGGTGGCAGGCCCGGGACCTAGAGCACTTGACGGAGTAGCACAGTGATTCTCCCGAACCTGGATTTTAAGCGTTCCTCTGGCTCTCACCCTTTAGTCTCTAGTGTTCCAAGTGTCATTGTGTGGGTCTTCTTGTGGTAGTGCTTTGTACTACCACACGAACACAATGATGAAAGTGCACTGGGGCATTTGCCCCTGGCAACTTCAATTGCCAGGAAACTTAGAAGGCAGGTTCTAATTAGGTGATAGGCCACGCAGCCAAGTACAGCCTGCTTACGAAGTGCCATGAGCCTCCAAGCAAGGAAAGTCTTTTGCGCGCTTGGTCTTTCGCTCCGGGTGCCTCGGTAGGACGCGGAGAGTCCACATCTTGGGACTTCACTGGCAAATGGCATTCAGGTTGACTCTGTAGGGTTCAATGTTTCAAACCTGTGTGCAAGAAGGGGTTCAATGTTTAAGGGGGTTCAATTAGGATTCAGGTTTTAGGGGCAAGGTGAAGGCTCTGTTCGTTCTCTGTTTCAGCGGTTGGGCTTGGCTTTGAAATCAGTGGAACCCTAAACCCTAAACTCCGCCTGCAATGCACGGGCACGTCCTTGCTAAGTAGGAGGCAAAAAAAGCTCCGCCCACATGTTAGAAGAGACTGGGCTTCAGCAAAGTAGCGGATCTAAGACTGGAGACACAACGCAATGGATCGAAGTATCCAGTGGAATTCTCACAGTGTGCAAGCCTTGCGCCGGCCATCCCTCTCCTTATCTTCGACATCCCCTGTCTATAATCATAACGCCCCTATGAAGAGCTAAAAAGTCCTTTGAAAAACACGGTCAAACCTTGATATGCCCCACCTGAGCCTGGCCGTCACCGCACCCAGGAAGGGCCGAACCCCGGAGATCCTGGCCAAGGATTTGCTCGCTGCCTTTCCTAGGGCTGAGGCGGGGACAATTTAGGGCTTAGGGCTTAGGGTGTCGGGCTTCGGGCTTAGGGTTAAGGGTTTAGGGTTTTGAGGTTTGGGGGTTTTAGTGTTTGTAAACTTTAAACCCAGACATTCAGGCGATTGCACAAGCCCTGGTGCCAAAAAGGGTTTGGGGTTTTGAGGGCGCAAGGCTCAGGGTTAAGGGTTCAGGGCTTGGGGTTTTAGGGTTTGAGGCTTTAGGGTTTAAGGGCTTCGGACTCTTCGGGTTGAGCACTGGAGGGCTGATGCCCTAGGGCGTGGGGCCAAGGTTTACCATCTAAGCAAGGGGAGGTGAAGCAGCCAGAAGTGCAGCGAGTTGTGGTTTTGCGGCATACTTGCGAAGAAACCTAAGCTGCGTGTGGAGCTTGATTCAGTGCAAGCTTGCATTTTCGTGTTCGTACTGTAGGATAAATACGAAGAGATACATCTGAACTTGGCAACAACTCGGCTGAGCTGTGAACTCACAGGTGATCTTGCTGCAGCCGTTCCTAGCTGTCCTCTCCTTCCCGACGCAAAAGCAGGTGCAGCTCTTGGGGTTCTTGCGCTCCGGTCGTGTTGTGTACTTTCGGTTTTTTGGGGTCGTGGCTTTGACATTGCGGTTTGGCTTTGAAGGGTGTTGTAATTTCTTTCAGGTCATGTTTATCGCCGACATTAGCTACAAGTAATTTCGCCCAAGCTTCACCATCAGTCCAACGTAGGTCTTGGATCAGGATCGAATCCGAGATGCACACCTTCAACCCCCAAACCCCTCAACCATGATTCCTTCCTGAACAGCCTTGAACATGAGCCCGAACCCCCCCTCGACCTAGACCCTTGAAGATTTAGACCTGAACCCTACACCGGAATCCTGGACCCTGATTTAGGTTCTGCTCAAGCCCCGACAAGCTCGGCAGCCCAAGCCAGCGTGCAGACTTTCGAGACTTGGTGCCTGAAACCCTGAAGCAGAAAATCTGGATCCCTCAAGCAAGCTTTAGAGTCTTCAATACCAGTTTAGAGCGCTTGAAACTGTTGGAGGCAGTGGCCTGTGCCCTCAGCTTCCATGGTTGGCCTGGTCGGGCGCCTCCCGAGCGGGAGCTGCGCGTTCTCAGGCCGCGCGGCTTTGGGGGGGGGGGGGGGGGGGTTTAGCGGATTAAGCGCGTAGGTCACGGGGTTCTGGTTTATCGGATTCACCTTCATGGGGATTTCAGGGTTTCGGGGTGGCAGGGTTTGGGGGTGCACAAAGCAGAGGGCCAGCAGTTCTCCACATTCAACATACGTTTTCAAGCTTCACACGGCCAGACATGCTGTTTCCCCATGATGCCGACCTTCCCTTGATGCTGAGCGTCTGTGTGTGTTCCTGCAAGGCAGCTGAGTTTGGTCGTGGCGCCAGTGGATTCCAACGGCTGTGCCTCGGTGTGGAAAACAGATTGGGGTACTGAAACTGGGCTCGCAAGGTCGTGTTTTGAGATCATTCACTTTCGACGCTGTCAAAGGGACAGTGAATCTGGCGCCCACAGGGCCCCCGATCATATTGTCATATCATCCGGCAGCAATGTTCTAGGTAGCAGGCTCCTTGCCACCCAACTACCCGAGCAGAGTTTTTTTCACCAGACAGGGAGGTTGTTCTCAATCATGCTTCCCTTCAGCCCCGAACGGCCCTGTTCGAGAGCAGCCCCGCAGGCTCGCTTCAGATAAAGCTGGGAGCTCCGAACAGCCGAACCACAAGTAAGCCTGTAGGGGCCTTACACCCTGCCTGTTTGTCCTGTGCAAAAAAATATTTCCCGTTGGAGTCGCAGACCGGATGCAAAAGATAAACTCCAAACCGTAAGCCCTCCACCCAAGCATCTTCTCTGAGGCGCCCAGCCGGGTCCGAAGACCCTCGTCGTGTCGCGGACGCGCGTCGCGGCCGCCGATGGCCGGACCGCTGGGATCCTCTCGGCCTGAAAAGAGAGCGATGGGACCAGGGTTTTCCGGCTCGTCCCGGATGGGCTTTTGGGGTTCGGGGGCTTGGAGGTTTCGGGTTTATAGGTCCGTTTCGTTTGGTTGGCGATATCGGGTAGACATGTAAGGTTTCAGGGGTTCGGGGTTGAAAGAATCGTGCAGTCGTTGTTCTACATGACTGCGCTGAAAACCGTCGTTCGGGTCCGCGCGATACCTAGAAGTCCCTATTTGAAGCACACTTTTGCGAGATTTCCGAGCTCAGCCAGAACAAAGGATGTCCCAGCAAAGTTCCCAAAATAGCTATGACTCGAAACACGAAACGTTTAAGCAGCTCTAGACCCTAAACTCTATAAACCCTAAGCCTGAACCCATAGGTCGTGATTCTCCCACCCTGACGCTTCGAGTGCGAGAGTCCAGGGCCGAAGGTCCTGAATCACCTAGAGCTCCCATCGCTGGGCTCTCATGAAATTGTTGGGTTTAGGGTTTAGGGTTTAGGGTTTAGGGTTTAGGGGTGCAAAAAAAAAGGGGTGTCTTGACTCTTGTGTTCCCTGGTCCCTCACCTAGCGATGGAGGACAGGACAGGAGGGAAAGACACTTGTTGCTCGGAAACACGTTTACACTTTGCCTGGGCTTGTCCGAGTGCAAGCGTGAACGAAGCTTAACGCCTCAAGCCGAAACCCCTAAAGTCCTAAACTTAAGCCCCTAAACCCCAAGACCCCGAAATCAAAACCGGCCAGAATTGCTGGTTTAGCAGGTCGAAGGCTTCTTGCCCACCGCAGACGTGGCTTTCCTGGACGAAGTCTTCAAGGCCAGGCAGGTTTTAGGGACATGGGGGATTTCGGGGGTTTCGGGCTTGGGTTTATGTGGGGGGGCTGTGGGCTTGAGATGGGATTGCCAGCTTTGGTTCCGTGTTTCGGGTTTGTGCACAGGGGATGGGTTTGGGAGCAACGACCGGAATCGGGCGGGGGGAGGGGTTGAACGTGGGGTTCGGGAGGATGTTTATCAATTGAATATGGGACGAAAAGGATTTGGAACAAGAAGGATTAGGAAAGGTAGAGTTTAGGGAGTGGGCATGAGAGCTTAGAATTTATGGCTTTTGTCTTTTAGCGCAGTAGGACCTTGGATATTCGGTTCTTGAGCTTGGGGTATCCAGTTTTCGCAACGTGCTTTTGGCTTGCTGTTTGATATACACCTTCTGAGGCTGGGGCATTCACCGCCTTTGATCTTGGCTTAGGCGACTCCAGTGTTGAAGCCTTGAGGCTTACAGTGACGTAAGTGTTCAGGGTTCAACGACATGCGATGACGTAGCTCCAGGGTTTCCAGCCTTCCTGACGTCTTCTTTAAAGCTAGACTGAAGATCGCGCCCCTGAGTGGCACAAGACATGAAAGAGCCGACCCACCCTCAGAAACTTCCAGGAGAAACCACCCCACGACTATATATTGCTAGGTTCAAAGTCCCAAACCCAGTGTCTGACACCCTGCAGCCTGAACGTAGTCGTCCTCCTAGCAGCTACTTGTAAACATGTGGCCCGCCGAAAGTACCTCATGCGGGCGGCGGGGGGCGTGACGCTTCAAAGAAACTTCTGAGGCGAACTCCTCCATCTTGAATGCATTGCTCACGTTGCTGAACGCCGCTTGCCCGTGCTTCCGAGGGGTCCTGTGCTTGTGGTTGGAGAATTCAAGGTGCAAGGAGTAGCATTCTGTAGGGTTTAGGGATGGCGTTTTTGGATCCAGGCTTTGGAGCTAAGTGTATGCTTCTGGGTTACTCCATATTTGAAGAAGAACCACGAAAGCATGGATTGCGGGATAAGCCTAAACCCCAAAGCTCTTCATCCTCTGAAAACCTACATAGGCCCCAAACGGCAGGATCCTTATCATGAGGGCCCGGATATGAGGCATCCCTAATTCCAACAAAACAGTTCCCTCGAAGGCCCGGCCCGGAACCTAAGCTTAAGAGGAACGCATCTTCGACAACGGCGGCGAGCGAATCGACGTCCCCCTGCCGTGGCCACAGGTGATCCTAGAGAGCCTGATACGGTCTACTTATGCTTCGAAACTCCTTGGTTATGCGTCTCTGTTATGGTGCTGGTGCTGCGAGAGAGGGAGGCAGGCAGAGACAGAAGGGAGAGAGAGACAGAGAGATTTACAGAGCGAGAAAGAGCTGACCGTGCATGCGTCGCCACTTCCTGTGACTCAGCTTATCCTACCCTTCTGGGGTTGAAGCTATGACAGCAGCAAGTGTGGAGCAGGAATTCTGCTAAGGATCTTGGCAAGGCTGCCGTCCGTGGGGTTTAGCCTAGATACCGTCAGATACCTACTCGTATGCAAAACCTGTCCCACAGCAGCGGCCGCAGCCCCCCCCACCCTTAAAGCCTCGGTTCGAGCCTCGGAGACTCAAGCCCAGACCTTGAACTTCGCCCAACAACTCAGCCAGCTAGCACCGTTTCGTGAGCCATGTGCGATGCTGCGCTGCCTCAGCTGATGGATCCCAACCCTCCTAGAGCCTTGGCCTGGTTTCTTTGTGGAGGAGTGGTGCTTTGCTTTAGGCTAAACGGTTGGAGGATTTTGGTCGAAAACTCAGGGAGTCTGGGCGCGGGAGGATTAACTCTTCTCACTGTCCATGATGTGGGTCCCTTCGAGGGTCCTGATTGCCTTAAATGAATATGGAAAGAGTCATCTCCTAGTTACTCGACTTCCGAATTCGGGACTTTCAGAAAATACGACGGGACCGTTACATAGAGCCCGGAATGATGGTGATGGAAGGATCCCAACATAAGGCATCCCTCTTTGTGAGACCTTCCCATCCTTGAGCCTGCTTCCGAGATGGTGGGAAAAAGCCAGCTCCCCAGGGGCCACGGGTTCACCACCCGGGGTCGGGAGGTTGGATGGGCTCCACAGGTCTTCGAGCAGGGAAGTGTGCAGGTTTGAGGCATTAAAAAGGGCTTTTTGTTTGGGGGGTTGGCTCCTTGAGGGCTTTTTGAGGCTTAGGGTCATTTAGTTTTTCTGGCTTATGGTTTTGGTGTTTTAGGTTTTCGGGTTGTGGGCTTGGGGCCCAAGGCTTCGAAGTAATGGCGTCCCCCTGCACAGTTCCCTGGTTGTTGGCACCATGAACCCTCGAATCAACCTTGAACATAGGATTTAGGGCCATTTAGGGTTGAGGCATGCCTGATCGTTTTGCACTGACTGTGTCCTGACGGCCAATCTCAGAAGCCCCGCCTGCCCTCAATCCTTGTGCATCTTACGCTCTGAAGCCCTTCAGTACACCACGAAAGTTTCAACAAATCGAGAAGTGTACCGAAACCCTAACACGAGTTGCGAATGTCCATTCTCCGACACCCCGAAGCCCCGGTGCCCGAAAAGGCAGGTTCCTCTTACCTTGAGCCCTGAACCCCAAACCGTAAACCTTGGGCCGGCTTGAGGCAGCGCTGGCGCCGGGAACGGCAAGAAGGGGCTCAAAGTCGGCCGACGCCTGCCGAGGCACGCGAGGTTTGACGCTTGGGTTTTGGAGCTTTGAGCACCAGCCATGTTGTGGCGTATGGTTCGTATGATCCTCACAACCTGCACATAGCACGAAACCCCGAAAGTCGGGGTCGGGTTTTAGGATTCTCGGGGTTTAGGTTTTGAAGCTTCAGGGCATGGAATTTTGAGGCCCTCGACCCTGAACCAACATGGGTGCTCAGAGGAAAGTCGGAGTTGTGGGCTTCGGGTTTTGGGCTTCTGGTTTCTGATTGCTTCTCGAGGTGATCGGCAGAACTCGGGTGAAGGGTTTCTGGGTTTCGCGGTGTTTCTGGACTTGCGGATTTGACATACAAAGGGTTCACATTTGGGATCATTTGAGGCTTCTTGAGCTGCGGCACTGTCTCGACAAAACCATTTGGGCGGAAGCAAATGCAACAGCTGAGCGCAAGTTTGTGTCGCCTAGCGAAACGCTAGACTCTAGATCCTAAACCCTTGAAGCCTTTACCCTATAGAAGCCCTACAAGTGAAAAAGATGCAGGATACCAGCTTTGTCTTGAAGACCGGCAAACCCAATATCCAGAATCATCCCACAGCAACCTCACTTGTGGCCATTTTCCTAGCCATACGAGACGGGGAAAAGGCCTTTTCCAGCCACGCCCACCCTAAGCCAAAAAACCCTAAGGCAAAAAAGTCCGAGTGTAAGCGCCGAAACCCTACCGACAACGCCAACTGTCCCGAATGTCACGGCCCCACAGATCTTGTCGGAGTGACAGCCTTTCGGACGATTCTTGCCTTTGGCTTTTATACTGTTACACTGTTACACGTACAACCTACAGTGTGTGTATGTATATGTGTGTATATATATATATATGCACATAGAAAATGTAGTTATATACATACCTACATACATATATAGACATGTTTATACACATATCTATTTGTCTGTCTATCTATCTAGTCTAACGTAACCTACTATGATCTAGTCTGGTCTAATCTTATCTGGCCTTATCTTACCTTACGTCACCTTATCTCATTTTATCTTACCTGAACCTTACCTATCTTATCTGGTCTTGTCGTGTCTTGTCTTGTTTCTTCTTGTCTTGTCTTATCTTATCTATCTATCGGTCTATCTATGTATCTATGTATCTGTCTGTCTATCTATCCATCCATCTCTAGCTACCTACCTGCCTACTTACCTACCCCCCCACCCACCTACCTACCTGCTTGCCTGCCTGCATACTTATCTACTTACCTACCTACCTGTATATATCTGTTGAACAACTTTGGGGCAAAGGCCGGCCAGGGCTACGCAGATGCTAAGCCGGCGGCACACCCAAGTATGGCCACGCGGCCAGTGCCTGTTTCCCTGCGCCTCGGCTTCGGCTTAGCGGAGGTTGTGTCATAGCTACGTGCTGTAAGATGTCGAGTTAGGAACCATCGTAGCGATGTTGAATCTGGCCGCGCAAAAGTTTGTTGGGCAGTGGCAGCAGTGCTGTGGCTGTGGCGGTGGCGGCCTCTAAGGTGGAGATGGTGGTGGTGGTACTGCTTATTGTAGTAAGAGTAGCACATGAATTCGATTCTGATCGAACTGCCAGCACTCTCTCTCTCTCTCTCTTTCTCTCCCTCTCTCTCTCTTTCTCTCTCTCCCTCTCTCTCTCTCTGTCTGCTCGAAATTCCGAAAATGGAAGCAGGAGGTTGCGGTTGTCGTTGTCGTAAGCACGAGCGGATGTGGCCAACATCGTCCAGCGCCTGAGGTCTGACAAGCAGGTGCAGCACCCTGGCTCCATGGTGTCGGCGTTGCCAACGGGTTTTGGATGCCATGACCGAAGCCACAGGAAAAGGCGAGCAGCCATGTAGTTGGAGATGACGTGTGGTGCCGCTCCAGAACAGGATTTGTCGCAAGCCGGGGTAAGAAGGGACAGAAGTGAGTGTCTTCCCACGGACCCACTGATTCCAGTGTGCCCCGACGCCACATTCCTTTTACTTGTATACAAGCTGCTTACCACCCCAGAACCTGAGCAATGCCAAAGCCCTGCTGACTCCCGCATGTCCCACATAGAGCTAGCAAGCCACAACTCATCACACAACTCACCAGTTTGAAAGCTCTTTGTCTCGAAACTCCCCTGGCGCACTTCCACATGGTTTGGGGGGAAGGAGATCCGAATGTTCTCTCTTTGCTTGAACTGGCTTAAAAACTGTTGCCGATGAGTTGTGCCCTTCAGTGAGCGTGGTTCCTTTTGTCCTCATGTTTCTCCACTGCCTCTTGCTTTTTGCATTAGGGTTTTACCGACACTCCTGAACGCAGCTGACGTTTCGAGACTGGGTCAGAGACCGCCTTCTCCAGGGTTCCCACATATCTTTACACATCTAAGGCAGTTCATCGTTGAGGGATTCCTGGAGCTTGCTCCAGACAAAGGCCTGGATCGCCTGCTTCTGTTCGCGTTTTTGGTGCGGTACAGAGACTTTGTTTTTCGGGGCCTCTGTCTCAGGCCTCCGAGAATTTGCAGCCCCGTAGCCTCCTGTAGGATGTGTATGAGGTTCGAGCTAGGCCCCAAGTATTGCGTTGGTCTTGGGCCGCACCCTCAATTACAGGCTTAGGGTGTCTGCCAGGCCAAGCCGAGATACACGACTCCATCTACGAGCAGGCGGTTGCCTTCGGCCGCCGCGCTGAAGAGCTTCCCGGTTAGCGTGAGCTCCTGTGTATCACCACGCAACGGGAAGCAGGTGGCAGATGACAAGACAGGTAGTATTCAACATGCAAGCCCCCGCGCCTGTGTTGCATTCGGAGGTTTTTCGCCAAATGTCGGGACCTGATAAGCGCCCTTTGGTTTTGTATCTCAAGATAGTAGGGTCGCTGTTTAAAATGTCCCTGGGTTCTGAAGCACATTCCTGGCATTCCTAAACGCTCAAAACTCTGCGACCCTACGACCAAAACCCTCGACTCCACCCAGCGCCCTGAACTTCGGCCACCCATAGCAAAACAGCCCAAAACCCAATTTCCTGAAGCCAAAAGACCCTGAGCCCTGCGAACTCAGGCTCGGAAACAACGTCTTCCCAGCCATCCCAGACCTGCTAGACATTTACGAGTCACCGCGAGTTCGTGGCGCCATCGTGTCTCGGATGGCATCACGACTTATACCGACGAGAGCTCCTGGTACCACCTATCTAATCTAAAGCCCAAACCATCCTAAACTGTGAGGGTCAAAGCCATCCCAGAGCCAAGCCTCATTACACAAGGTTTTTGGACGCTGAAGACCCGCGGCCTCTCACAAGACCGTCGGGCTGGGCTTTAGGGCCCGACACTTCCCTGTTGGTTTAGGGCTTTAGGGCTTTAGGGTTTAGGGTTTGGGGGTTTTAGGGTTTAGGCGAATAGGGTAAGCAATGCAGGTTCAGGTGAATGGGCTAGCGGAAGCCTGTCGGTTCCACGAAAAGTCTCAGGCGTAGGGCCTTAGGGTTTCGGGCCGAAACACCCTAAACCCTAAAGGCCTTGAGTAAGGCAGAAGGAAAAGAGGCTTCAACACAAAAAGCAAAACACAACACGGGTTAAGTGTTTGGTGTTGTTTTTAAGACCGGCACCCTCGCAGTTTTTAGACGGAAGCCCAGGAGAGCCTTCTCGGGCCGGGATATCTTCTGCATCCGATGCTCATCCGCAAAGATGCCCGGGGTGGCCCCCGACCCCTCGTTGAGCACAGGGGCCTGGATAGGTACGCTTTTTAAACTCTTTACGAGCTTTTAAAGCTGTAAATACGATTCCCTAAGTTTTCCGTGGTACAAGTAAAAGCATACATACTGTATGCAAATTAATTATGAGGTTCTGACCGGAATATCAAGGTGTTGGAGGTGAAGTTGAGGGTTCAGGACTGAAGCCTAAGGCTTAGAAGGAGGGTCTCAGAGGTAGCTCTTGCGGTCTATATGAGTTCTTTAAGTTTCTCGGGTTAGTTTGTTCTTCAGGATTTAAGTTCAGGGTCTTGAGTTCTGAGGTTCGTGTTGGCTCGAAAGGTTTTGTGCGCGTCTGGGGCTTCAGTGTTCGGCCGGCCTGGCTGTTTCAGGAGAGTTGGGATCGTGGCAACCCGGCATTTTTTCTTCTGCCCAAAGACGAAATCCCAAACTGCGTTGTGTTGAAGAGTGCCTTTGGGAATAGTGTAGAACGCGGCCTTTGTAAAAATTGATTCATCGGACAGCTGCACAGTATATTTCTCTCCGGCGAACACGTCTCCAAGATTTCTTGGTATTTATGTTTTGTTTTTGTAAGGTTACCTGCCCCGCATGATTTTCCATACCACGAGAAGTCACCGGTTTGATGCTAAGAGATGAAGCAGGGGAATGACGGTTGTCCCGAAACCTCTCTGCACGATTTTCGGCACTTATCATTTACCATCCCCTTCCTCGGTCAAGTCTTCAGGCACAGATACTGCCACACGAGCGAGCGACCGACGCCGCAAACGTGGCACCGAGACTCGTTCTGGGGGCCACCTGGCTGAATGATAGAAGGCCTTGAAATCTTTTACCGGGCAGTGTATTGCAGTATACTACATTTGTCAACCCAGTCCTTGCTGACACATGAAGCAGACTTCGCTGGCAGTCATGACCGCTTTTTGTGCGACTTTCCAGTTGGAGCAAGAGCGGTTGAATCAGATGTGCGCAGGGCTGTCAATGCAAGCGTGCTCGTCTCTTCTTTCTGACGGGTTGAATTGCCGATCTCGTACTGTACTTAAAGATCGTGCAGTCGAGGATCTGCGAGGTAGGTTCTATGTTTAGAGTTTGGGGGTTGGGGTTTAGGACTGGGCTTTGCCACGTATTTCCGAACTCTGGAGTCCTGACAGCAGTTGGAGGCCCGAGTCCATGAGTGAGAATGTCGGCCCTTGCACTAGGCATTGGCATCCGCGCAATGCGTGCCCTTATTGGATCATGGCGCTCTACTTTCCTCAGGCGGGCTTCTTGCTCCCGAATCCGGGTACGGCTTTTTTTACATAAAATTAAGTATGCCCTTGCAGCAAAGTTTCGGGGTGCACTGCAATTTAGACTCCCGACCAATGATGCCCCTTTCTTGGAAGGCCTTACGCCAAATGCTGCGGATCCCGAAGTAATCATTTTTCTTAACGGACGGGCGTTCATGTGCCGAGGGCCTACCTCAAAACACTAGAACCACTAGAACCCTCAGAAGAAAACTTTAGATTAAAACCTGCATAAGACCCGACGAAGGACACTTTTGGGGCCTAAATCTCTAACCGTAAACCCCAAACCCCAACACCCTGAAGGCCAAACCCTACCCCAAAACCCCACATGCCCCAACCTTCCGTCTACATAACCAGATACTCTGCAGGACACGCCCCTGGAGCTCGGGCCAACCGAGATCCTCCCACGGAGCCAGCGTGGGGCTCAGGAGTTGGGGATGCCGGGGCTTCGGATCCTGGGTTCGGGGCTAAGACAGCTTGGGTTTAGAGTTTGAGGGTTTGTTTATGCTGGCATCCATCATGTGAGATGTAAAGACAGTCTGGGTTAAGGTTGAGGAATTAATTCGAGCGGGTAGGGTTTAGGATGAAGCCTGCAGGATCCTGGGTCTAAGGTTTAGGATCCGAGGTTTAGGCTCTAAGGCTTAGGATCCATCGTTTCAGGTTAAGGATGTAGCGCTTAAGATCCTGGTGTCTAGGATCCAGGGTTGAGGGCTTGAGGTTTAGTGTCAGTGTTGAGAATACTCCAGCATGTCAGTCGTAGGCCGTGGCAGTCTGCAGTGGTGCCTAGCTTCGAGTACAGTTGCTAGGCAACTGTAGTCTGCAGTTGTGTGTGCACTGGCATGTCTTGTGTGCGCACTAGAGGAAAGCTGCATAGACATGACCATTGTAAAGCTGTACAGTACTTTGTTGATTCCTTGGTCGTCTTTGTTTGTTCAGATTGTGACTCGCCTCTTTGCTCAGCCAGAAAAGACCTTCGCTACAGGGAAGCATAGCAGACCCGTCACTTCAACAGTCAGCCTTTGGGATCCCGGCATGCAGGGTTTAGGATTTCAATGCAGGGTGTGGTTTAGGATCCAATTGTTCGGGTATTTGGGCCGTTTAGGGACTACTTGGGGCCTTAGTAATGGGAATGTGGCTTGTGGGTATTCTAGAACAAATAGAATTAGGACCCTCCGCATAGGACTGGTTCAGGCCCTTGGCCTGCATGGGGTTGTTGCCCATGCTGCTAGGAAGTTCAGGGATTTTTTTCTCATAGCAGCGGGACGCACCGTCTCTTGGGGTTCGGTGCTTTGGAGTAGGTCTTGAAAGGTGCTGCTTCCACACTCCACTTCCCTGAGATTCTCCGAGGTGGTACAACAAGGATGAGAAGAGCGATCGAGGCCACCAAATTGACTTCTGAATCTTGAGCCGACGTCCCAAAGCGGAAGGAAGCCCTGAAGCCTTTGAGCAATGCAGAAGATCCTTGAGCGACTCGCTTAAGCGCCGTCCGGCAACCTAGATCTCCAACCTTGCACCCGAAATGCATACCTTCAATGCAGCTGCCAGTTCTTGTTTGATGATCGCCATGCTTTCTCTGTTTGTGTCTCGCTCTTTCTCCCTCTTTCGCCGATTTTCTGTGAATGTAGGGATGTATGAATGCATGCATGCTCGGCTGCCTGGCTGCCTGGCTGTCGGTCTGCCTGTTTGCCTGCCTGCTGTCTGTCCGTCCGTCTGTAAGGAGATGCGTGCATGCATGCATGGATGGATGGATGGATGGATGGATGTAGGTACGTCTGAATCTCTGCGTGTGTGTGTGTGTATATATATATACATACATGTATGTACGTGCACATTCATGCGGTAAGTATACGCATATACATACATGAATACATCCATCTTACCTCTTGCTAAACTTCTTGATGTGAGCGTGTCGCTCGTGGCCAAACCACAACGTGCCGCGCGGAGTCTTCGTACATTGCCAGGCGGGAGCGAAAAAATCCTTCCATCCATGCATGCATACACCTACGTATATATGGTAACCCCCCTGCCCCGTTATGAACGAAACTTTGTCAAACAACTACATATGTGTTTTACACGTGGGGTTTTAGAGGGGGGGGGTGGGTAGCATATATATATATATGTACACACACACATACACAATAATGGTAAACGCAGAGAGCAAAACCGTTAAACTAATAGAAACTATCGTTGTTACTCTGAGTCACATGCATCCATGCTTTATACTAGTGCCTTACACAGCCAATGCTGCACAGGAATCCACTCGTGTGCGTGCAAATATGTTTGTGCAGCAATCTCCATTTTCTTCACCTTCACTTGGCACCGTCACAATCATTATTAGCACAACCGCTACTGCCATCAAGGACAACCGTAATTCACTGAATCCAGAACAGACGTATCACTGAAACAGTTACATGCCAGCAGAGCGCTTTCGTGCCACCGCTTGGTTTAAGAAGCAGCTAGTTTTGCTGTGGCCTGGCTTCAGGCCCATATGGGTGTGCTCGCTTCAGTGATCGCGAGGCAGCGGGTGCTTGTGGGTTTCGTTTTGCGATCGCCATCCGATGACAAAGGATGACGACGATGACTTATCTTAGTTTTGTTGTTCGTACGGACATGGCCGCGCCTGGCCAAGATGACATTGGCGCTAGGATCATGAATTTGTCAACTTGTGCATCACGCCTCGGCTATGATGGCTACATGCTACGGGTGGTGTCGATATTGGTGCTGTTGTCTCTGGTTGTGCATTTGGCATAGTCGCCAGGTCAGGCTTTTGAAGGGCGAGGTTCGAATTCGGAAAGTGAGCTGGCCAGTGTAGGGCCTTCCGAACAGGATGGGTAACGCAGCAACGCCTGTTGAACCGCAGAAGTTTCCGGGGCAAGCGAGGACGTTGCAGCAGCAGAGCCACTCTGCAAGACTATGGTCTGCTTCAAGCATGGAAGGATTTTTCCAGCGCTTGCATGCTGCCTGGGGTTCGGAGTGGTGGCTCCCATGTCCAGCACCTGGGTGACGTGTCCCAAGCGGGATGCCGTGCTTGGCTACTACACTGCGGCTCTGAAAGGTGCAGCGACGGGAGTAAGCTCCGACATCGAGTCACAGAGCTCCAGCTTCAGGCGCCTAGCGAAGCTCCACTACCGTGCAGTGGAACTTCGACGAAAGCGAAACTGGGATGGAGCAAGCGCTGTGTACCGAGCGGCCATTGGGCTGTACAGCACTATGCCACCAGCAAGGGAGGTGCCTTCATTCGCTGCCGCCGCATGCACATGGTTAAACTTAGCTTTGACAGAGAAGAACAACGGGCACTTCGATGCTGCAAGGCGCGTCTTCCAAGACGGCACGCGCTTTGTTCAAGAACAACTGCAAAAGGAGCTCGACGTGTGGATTGATGGACGGTTTCGAGTGCGTTCGCGAACGGCAACTCAAGCAAGTAACCGTGATGTGCAAGTGGCTTGCAAGTGGCTTGCCACTCTGCTTGTGGCGTGGGGCCTCCTGGAAACTCAGCGAGGCTATCGGGGCCGTGCGAAGGTGTTGGCCGAGCGAGCTGCAAATCTGGACGGGAGCAAAGCAAAAGTTCTTCGCTGGAAGATCGTGCAAGTCTGATCTCCCACATTGATGCCGGAAGGCAGCGGCAGAGGCAGCTGCACAGCCAGTGATGCTCCGGTCTTCCAGGGCTACCGCAAATTTTTACTGACAGCAAAAGACTTATTGAGCTGTCGCGGTGAGACGTGGAAGAATGCAGGCTTCTAAAGCCCATGCAGGCATGAGATCTGGTAATTCACAAATAAGGCTTTTTCGCCGGAAGCACTATGCATGGGTTCCGAAGGTGGTGAATTATACTTTCCGACTTGTAAAACTGTAAAGAAACAGCTGAAAACATGTTTTACTGAATTCACAGGTGGCCGTGGTCTAAAAGACCGAACTGCCGTTGAGCACAGTTTTGTGTCCATGCGGGAGGGTGTTGAGCAGGTAGCTGATGTACATGTCGACAGAATGAAGCGGGACGTCAAAGCCCACACTCCTGCATCGGCGGAAATGTGAATTGATTGCGCTTATTGCGCTTACATTCACTTCGTTTCCCAAGTTTGGAAGGCTATTGTGTCGATGAAGTGACATGAAAGTTCGGAGTTCTCATGGCTCCAATTTGTCACAACTCCGGCTCACTCACTGGACACTGGGCTTAATTCGATGCATCACCACAAAGATAGCTTGATGTTTTATATGGATTTGTCTTGGACTGGTGATGGTGGTAGACCCACTGCCCCATGTGCAAAGGGAGCCACGAACTCATCAGAGAGCATAGCTTCAGCCACAATGTCCGAAGCAGCGGGCGAACAAATACATCTGTTGAGGCAGCTACGCTTTGCAGTTGATACTGGGTCGGACCAGACCTTGAACAGTTTCGCCACCCCGTGACATGCGTCAAGTGCGTGTGGTTAGACATGAAACCATACGTATTCAATCTCTTAGTCTTAGTTATTTCAATATTAGTCACGGTCAAAAATGTGACTAACCAGGAGGCTACATTGACTTGTCTCGAAGATACCCTACACTCGAAAGCCTTGAGAAAGCAACAAAGCCTAAAATTCTAAAGCCCAAACTCTGCCTTGGCAAGGCAGCGACTGGAATCCCTGCCACGAGCTGGCACGTGCAGGGGAGGCCCTTGTGCTGCTCTGCGGGCACGGCTCCTGGCCATCAAGAAGCAATCAGCAGGATTATATCCCGGGGGCCTATCAGCGGCCTAGAATCAAGAAGTCTTAACTTGTGGCATGTTCTTTCTTTTTCCTCACCGTTATGCTTATGCTTCTTATTCATCTCGTTCTTGTGATTGGTGCTAACATTGCGAACTTGCAGCCCAAAGTCCTTAAAGATGAGGTCCTCAAGCCGACACACCACCTTTCACGTAAACTTATCTGGCTATGTTGTCTGAGGTCGTCCTTATGCACTACGACCTGTGGCACCGGGGCGGAGCCAACATCAGCAGTAATGGAATCCGTTACATGTTCAAGTTTCAGCTGCTTGGCCAGTCATTGTGGGACGCGGTGGTAGATGCTACAGGTACCAAAATCACTACCAATGCTATTCTGTATGCTTGTGTAGCTTGAACCCCGAACCTGTAGCCAGAGTAGCTGTCAATCCAGCCCGGGCGCCACGCCGCGAAGCAGTGCTGCTGAAGCCCCGGGCGACGAGGTTCAGCCGGATGCTGAGCCCTGTCGTAGCGCCGCGCCTGCGCACCGAACCCGACAAAGCCATCAACTGGGAGGAATTCTACCAGGACGCCGCAAAGCCTGCACATGCTGTGGGTTTTCATTTTGTTTCAGGCCGAGAGATCGCGAGTGATGGTGGTAAGCTCTCAGAGGTCGACATCATTTTGTCGCGCAGTGCCGTGGCGGCGCCGCCGTGAAAGTAGAAGAAGTGTAGCAGCAGCAGTACCAGCAGCAGCGATGGCAGCAGCAGCAATTGGTACTAGTAGTAGTAGCAGAAGCAGAAGCAGATTAGCAGTAGCAGTAGCAGTAGCAATAGCAGCAGCAGGAGGAGGACGAGGAGGAGGGGGAGCGTGAGAAGGGTAGTTAGTAGGAACAATAAAAGGAAGAGCAGTAGTAGTAGTAGTAGTAGTAGTAGTAGTAGTAGTAGCAGTAGCAGTAGCAGTAGCAGTAGCAGTAGCAGTAGCAGTAGCAGTAGCAGTAGCAGTAGCAGAGCAGTAGCAGTAGCAGNNCGTCGTAGTAGTCGTAGTCCTAGTAGCAGTACTTGTCGTAGTAGTAGTAGTAGTAGTAGTAGCAGCAGCAGCAGCAGCAGTAAGTAGTAGTAGTAGTAGTAGTAGTAGTAGTAGTAGTAGTAGTATCGCAGCAAGTGAGGGAGTAGCATAGTTTGTACAAATGTTCCCATGATTGCCTGGGTATCGATACAGATGCTGACTGCTGACATGGCAAGCATAAGCCTCAATGTACAGCCAAACCAAGATGCTGCCAAGTAATTACGGGAGCTGCTCCAAACGAGCATGGACTCGTCGCTGACTGGGGCTATCGGCCCGGGTGAGGCCCCCTTGCTGCTACTCATCCCGTCTGCATGTTTTTGTGCTAATGCTATAGCCGAAATCGGCTGGGTTAAAGCTGTCGAGTATAGCCGTGTCT
>CAJNDV010027891.1:139341-156577 GCA_905221635.1 Symbiodinium sp. CCMP2456 | reverse complement strand
AAGAGCAGGAGCTGAGTCTTGCAGCAAACAAAGAACAGCTAAAAACAGAACATGCAGACAGAAAAACAGGGAACAGAGGCAGCCACGGCAGGGCAAGGCGGGTCTATTGCAAGGAGGGGAAGCGGGCAGAGGGGGCGGGCAGAGGGGGGAGTGGGGGGGAGGCGGGGGGGAGGGGGTGGCCCAAAAAAGGCCAAGAACAACAGCAAAAAGTGAGGGTCGCGCAAAGGCCGAAAAGTGAGGTAAAATCAAGGGAAGCCGGGCGGGGGGGGGGGTGGAAAATGGACGCAAATTCCAACCGTTTGGAGTGCAGGGAGCAAGATTAGGTGGAGGGTACTTGAGGTAACCCCCAAAACGCCTGGGCATCGGCAAATATAGTGCTGCTGCGAAACCCGTCGCACAGCGATAGATTAGCTGATTAACACAAGGCTTCGAAATCCACAGCCGAAGAGCCTCGTCTTTGGCCGCACGTCTATTCTACTGGCAGGATCTGACAGGTATCAGGGACAGGATGGACATTTGGTGGCTTGCTTGTGTTCTGTGCTCGTGTGCTGCAGAATGCATGACTTTGGCAGGTCGAGTGCACACAAGCCAGGAGCCGGGTGCAGTGTCACAGTGACTTCACATCCACACTTCACTCGCGAGACTCTGGGCCCTGGAGCCAAGGTCCTCGAGCGTGCCAAGAGCTTCATTGGCTTAGATGTTCTACAGGCTCGACCCTTATTGTAGCTGAGTGTACCATGGTATTTGAGGCCGGAGGCATACCGAGCAAGCGGGCAACAGGGGCCTAATATTCCATGACGAGACCAAACGTTCTGATGCACTGGTAAGATGCGAGGAGAGACCGTTCCTGCCTAGTCTTGTCACTAGTTAGTTGAGAGGCCTCTGAGACATCTTTAGCCTCGTGAGTGTTGGGATTCCAGGATCTCCCCGCGAAGCTTGCAAGGATTCCGGGTTGAGCAAAGCAAAATTGGTGTCGCTGAGGTCGCGAGATTGGCACACATCGGTTGTTCTTCTTGACGTTCTGGTTATAGAATGTTATAGATTCCATGCGCAAATGCAAGAGTTGACACGGAGATGAGTGTCCATTGTGAGGCGATGGTTTTGCAGTCGTTGGTGACTCTGCTTGTTTGTGTACCGCTTCATGTTAAAATGCTTAACTCTGGGTTTCCATCCTTGATCGGTTTATTCTCCAGAGTGCGGCTCATGCCGGAAACATCATGGACTCAAACCGTCGCTGCGAAACCGTACTTTCCTGACTCCAGCGCACTTCGCTCCAATGACTTATGCAGATACAGTTACATCTTACAGCACGCTCCTGACAAGCGAGCTAGTCACCTCGGTAAAGACTTCTCTCTAAACACTCCGTGCAGGTCTCAATTACTCGTTTAAGCACCTCGCTGACACTTTGGATGTCTTAGCGGCTCGTACAAAGGACGGTCGCTGCAGGGCTCTTGGCGTTCTTTCGTCATATAGTTGCTTGAATAGTTGAATGGCTACCAGCTTGGCATTGCCTCTGGAGCGGCAGTGGGGTCATACTCGCTTACGGTAGCATCGCAGACACTGCAAGCAGCGGAGGCGTCTACTTGAGCTTGTATGTCAATCGGGTCGTACATCGGGACAAGATCCATGAACATCTCGGCCTGAAGTAGAATCATGAACCCAGACACCAGACGGACATCAGTAAGTTACTTAAGCATACGGTGGGTGGATCTGAACTACGTACGTCGCATCCAACCTTTTCAGATCATCAAAGAGGCTTGCATCGCAAAAAGCAACAGGTAGCAATTCGCTACAGTTGAAAATGCTTGGATTGAGTTGGCAGCATGTCATGCTGCAGTTACCTACTTAATTAAATTGCTTTGCAAGACTTCGTTCTAGGTGAGAAGTCGAGTGAAGAAAGAGCAGGGGTTCGGGCGAAGACAATGACCAAGGAGTTTACCACAACTCTGAAAAGACAAATGAGCCCCTGGAAGGGCGAGTCGAAGTGAAGCCTGCAGTCTTCACAGGTCCGAGACCGCCTGCGAGAGGCAGGACTCACAGCTGGCCACGAGGCCTCTGGGCACCTTGCAAGCCTTGACATTGGGATTCCGCTGCAGCATGAGAGCATTCGTCACAAACTGACTAGCGCCGTTCCAACGTTTAGGCTCTGGCCGAAAGCCTGATTACCTTCTGCATCACTGGCATGTCGTGCCCCCGGAATGTTGCAGAGGGCTGTTTTACCGGTTCAATCCACCTTTGCAAGCGCTTCAGGTGTCGTATCTGGAATGTCGAGGAGGCTCACAAGCTAACAAGGACAGGACGGTTGCATGCTGTTTTTCCATGCAGCTTTGTTTGCTTGTGCATGACTTCGGCCGAAAACAATCCGGTACTGCTTGCTCTGTGGCACATGAGATTCCATTCGAAGCAAGCGGGCTGGACAAGACAAAGCACTCAAAGTCGGCGTGGCATCGATCGTCATGCCCGTATTCTCTCCGACGATCCTCTCGCCGTCCTTTCGGCTGCCTGAGACGGCGGCACCCTGTGCTGGGGCTTTCGTCTCTCGGGTGGGTTTTTGGTTCACACGCCTGCAGGGACACCAGGCCCGAGCCAATAATATCGAGAAGCCAGAAGAAGAGAAGAAATGAAAGTAGGGAACAAAGGAGAGCCTGAGCTTGTGAATCGCCGTACGCTGTAGGTGCGCCTGAAGCAGGGACGGAAGCAGAGAGCATCCAATCTTCACGAAGAGTCGACGTGTGCAGACACGCACTTCTGATGCGATTTCTTTGTTGAATGCTTCCACCATCTTGCGCCTGTCGCTAGGCTGCACAGACTAGTTGCGCTGAACCCGGAGCATTCACAGAAGGAGCCTTTGCAGGCGCGAGTGACAGGTCACTGAGAGATCCCAGTTGATCACGAGCCGCCTGCAGGCCTTTGCGCTGCCAAGGCTGGCTTCCTCAGCTGTGGTTTTGGGTGTTTTTTGCTTCTGCTGGTTGAAGGTCCGATGACTTGGCAAATGTGGATGATGGCGCAGGCAGGCAAAGATGGATTCCTTACGTTTTTGCAGCTCCGCCATGGTGATTACTGTACGTACTGCACTCGGAGGGCTTCCATTGATTTTCGTTTGAACCAGGCTTGCTTCTGCGGCAAAGGTGTGTTTGCGACTTTTGTCGACAGGCTCATACACCGTAGTTTCCCTTATTTGATGCTCTTTGGATGTGCAGTGGTCGCGACGGTTACAGTTCAGTGGCAATCCAAGGCAGAACTTAGGACCTGGTTCTTTCCACTTGAAACATTGGGCATGAAACTTGCCAACATGAGACATTTCGCAGGAAACACGAACAAACATGCGCTTTGCCGTGCGTCCGAAAATGCTCAACGGCTCGATTCGATGGCGTTTTTGCGCTTTGGGAGACCGTAGCTTGACAAAACTGTCGCATTCATTGGCCACTTTGGCGTCTTGCGAGACGAAGACGTGTCGCGTGCAAAGCACCGCATTCTTCGGAAGCACAGTCTCGGGAGTGCCACAGTCGAAGCAGCCAATGGTCAGAACCTCGTCTTGCATGGCCCTGCGCCAGGCGACCGGAATCCATCGTTGCCGCGAGCGAAGGCTGTATTCTCGGGAGATAGATCCTTGGCAGCTGTTGAAGATATTCTTCTGCCTACTATCGCTTGCCTCTGCTGCTGTTGCTTCACTCAGGCGGCTTGCGTGCAGTCCCAGACAAGCTTCAGGCTGTGCATAGATATGATATTATGCATCCATGCAATGTGCCATTGCAAACTGAAAGTCCGATGGTTGGTTATGCGAACCTCCGTTGACCGGCTACAGGAGAAAGCTATCTCCACTGCTATCCACGTGGGTTGTCGTGGGTGCCCGGCTCATGTAGAGGGCCTTGAGTCAATATGAGTCCACGAAAGTGACGGGAGTCTTGATTTCTCCCTGGCCAGGCCTGCAGCGCGAGTGGCTGGAGCTGCAGCAGCTATGACTGTCGAGGGCTATGCGCGGCTCTGGCAGCATTCAGATGCAGATTGCAACAACATGAGTTTATACGTGTGTAGATCTCGAAGTCGTGCCTCGTGCGCTACATCCTGCCACTCCCAGAGTTGCAGTCACTCAGCCAGCTGCAGTTAAGAGACGACTATTGAACTATTGCGCTCATACGCTCAGCAATTGTATTCTCGAGGTAGTTAATTACAGAATTTGCATGCACAGACGGAAGCGGCCATGCAATCTCGGACGGGATGACTTTCGGGCTCCTGCCTCAACTCGATTCGCTTGCACCAGGTTGTACAAAGAAATTGGTCGGCATTGCGAGCCGCTCGACAGAATGACGAGAACGGAGGGGAGTTGACAGTGACTTGCCTTTGGACTGTTGCAACAGGTCAACTATGTCTGTTATCTTACGTCATTAGCCTCTATAGTAATGTTTATGCGTCGCCCGCGGCCACGCGGCCCGCATTTCATCATATATCTTAAACACGCTCCCTCATTTGGCGACTCCGGTTCATCATAAATCTTGAACACGCCCCTTCAATCCCGGTTCATCATATAGATCTTCAGCAGGCCCCTCCTTTGTCGACTCCCGTTCATCGGATCATCGTATATCTTAAAACAGCCCCCTCATTTGGCGATTCCGGTTCATCATACATCTGCCTCATTTGGCGAGGCGGTTCATCATATATCTGAAGCGCACCCCGTCCTTTGGCGATTTCGGTTCAACCATGTTCATCATAGATCTTAAACACATCCCCTCATTAAACGGTCCTGCTTACTGCTTCATCATATATCTCAAACACGCAGCGTCCCTTGGCGATCCCGCTTCATCATGTATTTTAAAGACGCCCCTTCGTTTGGCCATTCCGGTTCATCATATAGATCTTACGCACGCCCCTGTATTCGGCGACGCCGGTTCATCATCTATCTTAAACACCCACCCACAGAGCACCTCGAGATGCGGATGCTACGGTGGAATGCATCGAAGGTTGTGCCCGCTACACAAGCACACACCAGGCAAAGCATGCTGCATGAAACTATGACACAGCAGGCATCAGGAGGCCAACCTCGGTCGAATTTCTTGTGCTTGATTGAACAACTGAGCTGCTTTGGATGGTCCGGACATGGTAGTACTCGTGCGAAACGCATTTTAAAAGCTGCTGCTAGTGGGAGATTTCAGGCAGCTGGAAGGGAAGAACATCAGCTCGGAGCAATTCACGGCTCAGATCTCAGCAGTGGCAAAGAAAGCAGAGGCGTGACACCAGTTATAGAGTATCCGAGTATCTCTGCTGCAGCTGCAAGTCGCTTATACTTTGAAGTCGTGATCCTGTACGTTGTGTTAACTTAGGAACGAATTTGCGAGAGCACCGTGAGCTCTTCTGGTCGGGCGATTGGTAGCTTGGCCGGAGCCGCGGTCGGTCAGGCTCAGCGCGCCATGCCCAAAAGCAGGACGTATATAGCTATAGGGATACACTCATTTCATCTCATTTCTGTCTGTCCTTTGACCCTCCTCGTGAGGCCTCGATTCCTGTACCTGTGGTCGGCGCAGTGATCGGTGGAGTTGCAGGCTCACGGGCGGAATAGCTGTCTTCTCGCCAGCTTAAGCGCAGAGGGCATGTACTGCTGTATGTTTTGCAGGTGCCGCTTGTGGTGGTTTCTATGCCAACAGTCTGGTCCGTGGTGCTTGGCGTTTATCAGGCCATCTATGTCCGTTCTCTGATTGATATCTGATATCTATAAGGAAAATGGTCCTGGCAGCATTTCGGTGCAGGCGGCAAGGCAAAAGGTGGCGATGACATCGTCAGATGCGAAAGCCCTGCATGATTATTTGTTTGGTGGTGAGACTGACCCCTTGAGGAATGCAACGTTGAGTTTTGCCCTGGGCAGGTTCAAGCAGAGTATAGTTGTATACTATACTCAACATTATCAGCAAAGCTTAAGCTTTTGGACTTGAACGCGCAGGGAAGGCAGAGGCTATCAAGTTCACGCAAGATCACAGAGCAGGTTGAGCACGGGACCGCCGACAGCAGCAATCACGCTTTCGACAATTTCGAGAAGGCTTGCTGTTTTTGACGCCTGTATGTGCCAAAGCTGTTTGGTGCTATCGGTGCCTTCAGGAGGCTTGTTCTGACAAGCTGGTACAAGACTTCGTTCGCTCGACGAAGCTCTTCGAAGCGGAGGTTGTTGGGCAGCAGTTTGGTTGCCTCAGGTTCAATGATCGATCGTGCGTACCTTGCCGTTCAAAACGCATCACCACACGATGAGCTGTTTTGCCTATGAGCCGCCACTCTGCAAGCCTTTGGACTTTGTGCGCCCCGTAATTACCTTCACCCTGCCAGGACGATCAGCCCATGCAATTCCAGGGGGAATCGGAGGATCTCCTCTGACAGCCCAGGCCGGTTCCGTTCACATTGCCAAGCCGATAGTCAGAGATCAGTCAGTCATCCCACCCAAGCAAACGCTTCGGCAAGCACTGGGAACTGGTGAAGCACACAGACTCGGAACTCAGACCGGAGCATCGGGACCCTGGCGCAATTGGCCCTGCATATCTCTCGTTTGGAGCCACTTCTTGTGCGCTCTGCAGGAATGACATCTGAGCTGTCAGGAGCGAACTGCCAGGGATTCTGTGAATTTCGCAATCAGAAATCATTGCATTCGTGTCATAGGTGGTTGTGTGGTTAGCAGCAGCTTCAACTCATAGTTGTTTGTTCAGCATGGTTACCCTTGAATGTTTGCATGGCAGATAGCTTTCTCAGTTGTGCAAAGACAAAGTCGTGTCGGAATGTACCTGAGCTGGACTAGACTCGATGTTATTGACATGCATGAGCCCCTCGCCTCAAATCGGGAATACCCTGAGCATCGCCTGCTGGCAGGCGAAGAGTGAGGAGCCGACTCTGTGACTGCACTTTTCAAGCTGCGCAAGCGATGCCAGCGCTGTACTGCCGACGTCTATTTGTCGAGAAACCTTTGCCAAAGTCGCAGCCGCTTTTCCTGAAAGTGCAGTCCAAAACTTAGAAACGTGCTTACAAGAGCGTTGCAAGCTCGTTTTCAGCTGTTGTGGCGGAGAGTGCCCAGCCCGCTTGCTGCCTTGAGCCGACTCGTGCTTCGTGGCTCAGCGAAGCGGATTAGCCATGCGTCTGACATGGAACGTGGCAGTTTTCGTTTTACTTTGATTCGATATTGTCGAGATGTATATGATAGAGTGTGACAAGCCTCGACCACGAAAGTGTAGTGAGTTGTTCGAGACATCACGATGGGATCTTCTCGCGGCATATTCTTGATCGGTGCGGTGCTCTGTGCAACCAGACTGTGCCTCCCGACTTCATTTGCAGCCCCATCGAGACCTGCAAGACGGGACAATGAGTTCAAACTGTCATCTTTGGAGTTGCGGGCAGCGGGTTCCGAGTATCACATGGGTCAGGATGGTCTGCATGACAGGGCATTGCTCGCAGGTTTGAGCGGACTGGCATTGAAACCGCGATTCAGCCATGTGCATCGGTCGGCAGGTTTCGGCGGGAGCGGCTTGAGCGGAAAGTGGGGCTGCTACAAGACGGAAGGGGACATCGATGCATACTGGAAGGCTGCTGGCCTGCCATGGCTGGCACGGAAAGGCTTGCAGCTCATGGATTGGGGTGCCGGAAAGAACCAGAACGTGCGAGAGTTTGCACAAGAAGCAGATGACATCGAGATGGAATATTCGTTCCAGGGCCCAGGGCTTGGAGGTCTTGGCTTCACAGAGAAGTATAAGGTGGGCAATGGAGTCCAGGAGATTACTCGCATGGGCGGTGCCAAAATACTTGTGGATCCTGTTTGGGAGTCAGACTCCGTCTTGCGTGTTACGTCCCTAAGCTTGATTCATGCGCTGCGATTCTGCTTTGCATCAAGCTTGAAGCCGAAGCCTGAGATGTCCAAGGAACATGAATCCCGCGAAGCAGACTCAGGGGTGGACAAAGTCAGTCCTTGGAGGCCAGGCATTGCGCTTTCGATCCAAAGCATCGGTGAGGAGGGCTGTCGCTGTCTTCGTCCCTACATTTAGCTTCCAGGGCCCCTGTGGACCATACATTACGCGACCCCCGAATGCGCGATGGTCGATATGCACAGAATGAAAGGGCCAGGCATTTTCATGCAGTTCTAGAGTGTGCAGGAGAGTGCAGGGTCAGAGAGTGATGACGACTGCGAGATGGGCATTCCGAGCTGCGATCCTACTTGCAGGGCGCTGTTAAACTCGAACTGAAGGCATCCGCTTCACCGGTCCCGTGACCTGCCAAGCTGCAAGTTGGCTCGTCCTTGCCGAGTGCGCACACACACACACACACTCTCTCTCTCTCTGTCTCTCGCTCTCGCTCTCGCCCGCTAGTCGTGTTATGTGGTGTTCTTTCTCTGGCTTCCACACGAACCCGCGAAGCTTGCTGGCGATGAGCAGGAAGAGCGAACTGAAAACGGCTTTAGCTCGAAATCCGCCACAGTTGCCACGACATGGGGGAAAGCCGTCACTGTGCTCTCGAGCCATGGCATGCAGCACTGCCTGGGATGTCAGGGCAGTAAGGCGGTTGTCATTTCTTGGCTTAGAGGACTATCAAGAACCTTCCCTAGTGTCCATCTCCTTTCTTGAGCCCACCCAACCTCGGCATTCTGAGGAAGAACGCATTGCTTTCTTTTTCTCGGCCCAAGTGGGGCTGTTCTCGGTGGTTGGAGTGAGAAGTGGGTGCGTGCGGGAGCAGAGCAGAATTCTCCAGCGCTGTAGAGGTAGCAAGGACGAAGAAGCAAAGAAAGAAGCCAGCGAAAGCGAGGCTGCTGGTGATGGGGAAGTGACCTGGCAATATGGGAGGGTGTTCTCGCACTGTGCCCTTGCGCTGTTCTCGGATCGTGAGGTCATTGATGTTCATCGGTTTTACATTGAGGAGGCAGGCCGCGAATGTGTTCCCGAGTCTTCCCAAACTGCCTAGTTACTAGTTGAAGTCGATAACTGTTTCGAGGACAGCCTCGTTCTCGAAGCTGACTCGTCGCCATCTGGAGGGCCAATTGTGAAGTGGTTCCTGCGCAAGCTTCAGTAGTTGAGACTACATGCTTCTGTGTATCTGGGCCAGAAGCTGCCTTTCCACAAGAGGGGTACCACAGCAGCAGTGGTATTATTGATGCAGATTCTTGAATCTCAATTCACAAAGGCCGTTTGGAGTTCTTTGTTAGGTGCATCGACATACTGCATTTCTGATTGTTCCAGCACTGTACACTGCCGTCATGAGCTGCGGCGCCTTTTGTGCCCGTGCCATTCCGGACAATGTCGCCTTTTTACAGGGATGGCACTTGTGATGGCAGCTACTTCACCCAATGTTTTATGACAGGCTGGTGCAAGCCTGATAGCTTTCTATTCTCCTGTACGTGTCAGAAAAGACAGCTTCGCATCAAGGACCGCTGCGACGAAGACGATACAGGCTTCATTGAGACTGTTCCCGCCGACTGGATCAAAGGGCTTGCAAAGAGAAAGCCCTTCAGCTGCTTTTGCTAGCAGGTGTTGACGGACCAGTCCGAGGATCTCGAAAAAGGCTCGGTCCTCGGTCGTGCAATGGCGATGGCTCTTGCGTTCACGGCCCCAGTGTCGGGATACTCCAAAGTGACGCAGTGGAAGGGTGCAACAAGTGGAAGTCTTCAAAAGACTCCGTCAAACCACAGCGGCCGTGGCCAGACTGTCATGGCCATCTCCATGGCGACTTTGACATTTGTGGGAAAGATGCAGAAGAGGCCGGCGCCATCCGGCACCAACATGCTCTCTGAAACAGCTGAGACACCCGAAACCCCCAGCAAGAGCAACAACACCTATGCCTACAATTTGGTGAAGCTCTGCCTGGTGATCACGTTGGTGCCTTTCCTATTCTGCTTGGGCAACTTCTCCTATGATCGGTCTTTGAGTGACTTTGATCTTGAGTATGGGCCGCACCTCTCTCATCCTGCATTGAGGGCCACCTCAACCATCCAGGCCATAATGGTATTCGCGGCTTTATTCTGGCGTGAGAAGAATCGCAGCGATCCAATTGACAGACTCTTTTCTTGGCTCTTTGTGCCAGAAGCTCTCACACATATTTTGTTGCACTTTTTTAGCCATCATTTGCCGTTTGCAAACTTCGCCTTTGCGTACGCATTCAGTGCTGGAATTGCACTTCCCGGCTTTCTGTCGCTGCTCTGCTACGTGCCGAAAGAGAAGAAGTTACCTTGGGCGTATCTCGTTCTGTATGTAGCAACGCAGATTCCCATTGTTGCGGGCTTAACCAACATGGTGGGCCCGGCGAAGATGAGGTTGAATTACGCGAACATCAACACGGCATGCATTACATCCCCCTTCTTCTACGGCATCCTCAAGCGATGGAATGATGTTCCCAAAAGCCCGGTGATCCTTGCCACATTGACCATAAGCTACCAAGTTGCGATGGGCATCATGGGACCCATCACAGGAGCTTCGGATCTAAAGCTTTATGATCCATCGTGCATCTTTCAACATGGCGTGGTGGACATCGGCTTTGGGATTGCTTATGCGGTGTCGATCATTTGTGGCGTTTTCAAGCCCGGTGTTCCACGACCTGCATGGGACTGAGAGCAGGCCAGGTAGCGGCAAGCACCGGAGGCACACGGTGCTTCGTAGAAAGGAGCTCGAACCATGGCTGTTCAAGGTGTCGTGAGCAGGACAGAGTGCCAGCACACAGGGCTCTGTTTTTGCCGGACTGCTCAAGCTCGTCACTGCGCATGTGATGCGTTCTTAGCAACTTAGTAGCTTAGCTATGCGGTGCAGTGCAACACAGTGCGACATTGAAGCCTCGACTCGTGCTGGCTGAGCAGATTCCAACAGTAGTGCAACACGGCTTGTTGCCTCTCGGCGCCTGGAAGATACAGGTTGCGCAAGATGGCGATGGCACGCGTACCAGAGTGTGAGGCCCTGGCAGCAATTCAGCGCAACTCTTTGCTCAGCCTGCAGTGCTGTTGTCATTCTATTCGGGGACAGCACGACATTTAAGTCCGAACCTTCGCATAATTCAAAATAAATTGGCGTCACATCTAGCGCGTACATTGAGCCATCACAAGATGTATCGTCGATCCTGCAGTTCAAAGGAATACTTGTGGTGATAGCCGAGCAGTGCAAGGGTGGAAGGTTTTCAGTGCCGACCTGAAATGGAGCTGCTCCAGTTTGCAAGATTTTGCAACATGCCAGGTTTGCAACGAGAAGGTTCATCTACCGCCCCGCTTCGAGGCTCCATGCAGTGTATCGTGCGGAAGGACTGCGGCATGACCCTACTTGCTTTGTGAGTGCACCCCGACCTATCCGGTGCCATCTGACTCATCGAAAGGCCAGCTCAGACACAGACTCAAAGTGCATGGATGTGTATTTGGTCTGGAACCCTATATTTCCTGCATACCGCTGTCCCTTTCAACCTGTGAACAGTTTAGGGTGCCGTTTGAACTCTGAAGGGCTCGCGAAAAACACCGAAAGAGAGGTGACAACTCGCCTGTAACTGGTATTGACTGTACTGGCAGACGAACTCTACGCCTCTACTGGCTGAAGTTTTGGGTGGCAGACGTTGAGATGAGCGTTGGTTGGCAAACCCCTCTGGCCTTGAGAACTCCTTAGCAAGTTGCAGACAGCACGTTTCAGGCAGTGTGACGGTGGAATGTAGAAAAGAAGGGAGGGTGTAGGCGGGCCAAGCTTCCCTCATGCCGATACGCGCTTGAGGGGAATCGAGTCGGTCGGGGGAGGTAATTCTAACATATTCTAACTCTACGCCGCCCGCCTCAGCCTGACTGTGGCGGCAGCATGTGTCTCCCAGTCTTCATGCGAGCCAAGAAGTTTTACTGATTCTAGGGGGAGGGGGGGGATGGGGGAGGGGGTTGTCAGAAAAGGACCAGGCAGGGGGGGGGGGAAGGGTGTGATGGGCAAGGGAGATATGTGGTAGGCGAAACTGTGGGCCAAAAACGGGTGTGACTGGACTTTCGGAGCCAATTTTGTGTGTGCAGATTTGGTCAGGCGCTCCGCAACCCCCTCCGGCCCCCCATGCAACCCGGCCTCTCTATTGCAGGACACAGCTGTAGATCGTAATTTGCTGGAACTTACAACCTTGAGCAACAGGCAGGGGTACATGTGAAACAGACAGGCACCTGGATGTGTAACATGCAGTGGCAGTGTTTCAACCAGGCACAATTTAAAACACGTAGAGCTGCATGGCCGTGAAGTCGGCGTTCTACATTGCCTGTTATTGCCCAAGCGAATTAAGCGCGGAGTAGGTACTGTACGAGCTACAGTTTGTGACTTGCAAGAAATTATACATCCTCAGCTTGGAGACAGCTTATGAAAAGAGCAGAGCACGTACACAAAACGCAAACGGATCTTCGGTCAAACTCTGTGCTCAAAAGAATGCCCACATGCTCAGTTCCCTTTCCAGATGGAAAGCTTACTGTATAAAAGATGTAGAGCTTGGCTCCACTTGATGCCAGCAATACAGTAGCATCGGTTGCGGCCTTGCCTTTCCAATGAGAAGTATATCATTGGCCTTTTTGACCAAATGGTCTTAGGAAGTACCTTCTCCTGAGAAATTCATCTTCCTTGGAAACGAGCAGCAGCACTACTGAAGGATACCGTCTTCTGTGAGAAGCCTATAAAACACTCGGTTCATTCCTTTGCGCTTGCCTTTGCCCTTGGAGGACTTGCCTCCCTTGCCACCTTTTGTTTTTCCACGAGGAGGTTGTGCGGATTCAGGAGGACATTGATAACCACAAGGGGCTGCACCAGAAGTTTCCTCCCTGTACATGGGAGCTTACTCAACCGCAATGTCCTCATGTTGACGGGTGTACAACTCCTCAAACTCCTCCGATCTCTTGGCCTTCAAGCTCTCGTAGGCGATGAGGTCAGACTTAGGTTTCCACGCAAAAGCGGATTTAATGTCTTTCTCAACGGTCTGCTTGAGGGCCTTGTCGAGGCAGGCGAGAATGCACAGACCGTTGAAAGGCTCTCTGCGTGCACAATCGTACAGCCCATACCCTTCAGCCCTTGTCACCGTATATTTGCGCCTGATGTCCGTATTGTCAACATTCCTCTGAATATAGCTGAAGAAATTCTGACCATACGCCTCAGAGACGACGCTGATCATGAGCTTAACGTCGTCCCGGACATGCTGGATCTCGCGGTGCACATCCCTTTCCTTGAGTTCGCGCCAGGAGGTTGCGGCGGCACATCAGGAGCAGGTGCGGGCTGATCTGTGAAATCCAACCCAACATCAGGCCCTCGACGAGTCGGACCTTTCGACTCATTCCAAAAGACAGTCGCGGACCAACTGTCGGCTGTCATACCTCCCAGACGCGGAAGGAAGGAGCTGCGACGTCGTCAGGAGGAAGGCATTGTTCCACACAATCACAACTGCGTCAGGATGATCATGGACCAACGGGAGTGTCTTTGCATATGTACTTCTGTCGACATTGCAGTACTCAAGCTCCAGGTATGGAAGAGTAAGCACCCTCATATTCTTGATCATGGGCCGCAGGGCAGCTGCATCGTGACATGAGGTAGTGTGACCATTCCGATCTCGAAAGCCTTGCTAAGGCCCTCTTCCAGCCCATGGGGAAACCCTGATGCAGCTGCTAAAGAAGAGGCCCTGGAAAGCCTGGTTGCCTGCCAGGTTTTAGGCTACACACCGGAGGGAGTCCTCGGCGGGCCAGTACATACTGGCTGATGGTGTCTGGCGCAGCCTCAAGCCAGGCCATAGCTGGAACCAACACCAGAGGTTGACCCGGCCCACAAAGCATGGTGACAGGCAAAGCTATGGGATTCCCAAGCGGCCGCGCAGTGCTTAGTACCTACGAGGAACAGAACTGGGGGCCAGGTTGCACGCAGGTGAGTAGGCGGGGTCTTGACTTGGAGCACCTGGGTTTAGCCATGCGTGAGTAGACCCAGCTCGGAGTACCCACGGGGAGAAAAGCCTGGGGTACCACTCTGGTTCTTTGCCAAGTGTTAGCACCAGCTCCAGAGGAGTGTGGTGGTCCCCCTGAACAACAGGGAAGCGGTGGGGGAGACACTCAGGCTGTGTCCTCACTGGTAGCTTAGGCTTAGGCCTAGGCTTGTCTTGTTTCACTTGGCCTTCGGCCGCACCACGCGAGCCTCTGAGACAGCACTTCCAATTCGGTGCCCGGAGGCATGTTGTCAATGTACGACAGAGTCTGAACCAAAGACGATGTAAAAAGGCGTTGTGGAGACTGAAGCGATTGCGGCAACTTCCTCTTGAGTTCTTCGCCAAGAGCGAATACTCTTCTGTAGAATCTGTAGAGGCAAGAACTGGCCCTCAGAAATCCTTTCTGGTAGCAGGTGCACCGCGCGCAAAGCTCCATCGTCAAGTCCTCAAAGATGTCTTCGAGCAAGTAAGCTTGTCTCAAATCGGAGTATCTGTTACCTGCAAGGACCTACAAGACACTGGGACAACAACACGGTGAACCGAGGATCGAGCAAGGTTGAGGAGTCATAGCCCTCAGCAATGACTCCAGACGATCCAAAGATCCTTCAGGTAAGTTCGTGAGAAAAGAAAGTTCACCTGCTCCCACTTGTTCTTGAAAGTCGAAAACGTCATGCTGTTTCGCCGCTTCAAAGAGCGACTACACTGAGACGACCAAAACCCAATATACTGACAAAGTGTCCTCGGTCATCCTGCCAAGCAGGAATGACTGGGCGCATGATGGGTCCGGCTCAGCCGCTAAGATCACCTTCCAAGCAGAAGCAATCGAAGGTTGAAACGTCTTGAAAGTCCACTCACCAAACAAGACAGGTTGACTCGAGACGAGACCTGAGTGACAGATACACTCAGTTAGGCCTATAAGTTGATGCGAGTTCTCAACGAGAAGGCTCTTGCCTGAAGTGGGCGAATGGAACAGATCTCATGCTTATAGCAGTATCCTTGAAATACCACTATCCAAGATCTTGTCACCAATCTGGTCGAGTGCCCCATCTTGCGATGAGCTTCTCGTATCATCGGCAGAGTACAGAGGCAAGGCCGCATCATGCCACGGATCGTGATCACGTCTCACCTTCGACTGATTGACTCGAAGCACAGTGCGATGCACTTCAACCAACACCATGGCACCTTTTTGCGACAACAATTCCTCGGACTCAAATGCCTGCAGATATCTTCTTCGACTCATCTTAATGCCAAACAAACACGCGTTCTCCTTTCTTGTACGGACCATCAGACGGCATTACTTGCCGTGCCAGGTCTTTTCGGAGATCGAGTGACTGCCGAGCTTCTTCATGAGCTCTCATGGCAATTCTCTGGAGATCCGGAGCGGTACGGTCCTCGTCAGAGGGATTCACAGAGAGCTGTTCAGGAGTACTTATCTCCGCGTCAAGCAGATCTGGTGGCCGTTACCTGTCTCTATCTCCAAAGGAGAATAGCCGGAGACTGTTAACTGGCAGTTTCTTGCCCGAGCCACCTGCTTCACTGCTTGACGGACAGTCACCTTCTCTGTGTAGCCTTCATCAGCCAAAGCTTTTGCCGTGATCGACCATGTGCGGTTGAACAAACGCACGGCAGTCTCTGCATGGTTTGGCCAAGGAGAGTACGAGGCCCACAAGGATATGGAGTAATGCCATGAAACTTGTAGTAACCCATGAACTGATCAGGGAAATATGCTTGATCTCCAACGGTTCCGTTAGGAGCACAATTGTTTTCTTCAGCCCATTGCCGCAAGGCTCCCAGAGCCCCTGGCTCTTACAAACTAGTACGAGCCGTAGCCCACAGGAGACTTGATCAATAATGACCAAAGCAACAATGACTAAAGCAACATATGCCTTTTGGCAAAACTTGATTTCCTCACAATCAACAAAGACAAGATCACCGAGGGAAGATGCTCTCAGTCCCGCGATTCAGTCTCGTGGAGGTGTTGGCACTGTGGTGCTACAAACACGGCAGCCCTCGCCAATGCGGTAGTACTTGTCGTAGAGTCGTAGATCTCTCCTGGCAAGCCAAGCACGTTGGTCCTTCGACAACTGAGCTGGACTCACGCGGTAATGCTTCACGTATAGTTTGTACCGCGCAACATCATTGCTCAATTTCTCCAGCGCGCGCTGGTACTTCGGAGAGGCCCTTGACACCTCTTGGCTGGGCAATGGAAGCGCGATCCTCCTAGGTTCTAGCGTTCTAGCGACGAGACCGCTGGTGCTCTCGCCTGACTTGGGAGAAGATTCTTCCTTTCCTCTTCTGGAGTCGGTTCTCCTGGGTCCGAAAAAGTGTACTCTTGAAGATCCGGGTCACCTTCGAGAGCCAAAGGAGGTGAGGCAAACTTGGGTGCCGGTCCCCGCCCCTGCCTGGACCGCTTCCCTTGATGCGAACTCCCTCCTTTTTTACCAGTTCCTTTCCCAAAGCTCGTTCCTTGGAGCTGTCTTCAGGCTTATGCTTGCCTCTGGTGAACTTACCTTGGCTCGGGCAGGATCACGAGTTGGCCAGCGCCGAGGTTTTACTCTCGATGCCACCTAAAGATCTTCCCGGACGCTCACTGACCTGCCAGTCATTTCCTGAGTAACAATCTTGCTCTTGGAGAATTCCACGATCGTCTTGCGCTGGGCATCGAGGAACTCCAGAGGAATGAACGGGTGTCTGTGCTTTCTTGGGTTTCGCACTTTGCCTTCCTCGTCTGTTTGTGGACACGAATGGGTTCCATGTTGGCTTCGTCGATCACCCAGTCATCATCCGTTGCAGAAACGAGGGTTTCGGGTTCCTCTTCCAGTGAAGAGCTTCCCAGGGTCTTCTGGTGGAAGCCGTACTCGTAGCGCGAGAAGTTGTTAAGGAAGCTCCACTTCTTGTGTTTGTCGAAGCGAACGTGCCGCATAAACTATAAACTGACTAAGGTCAAGAAGGTCAAGTACAAGATGTGAGCTTGGCGCCACGCGCAGCTTCACATTTCTGATTCACAGTACAGGACTACTGAGATACGCCTTATCCGGATGGAGGTCAAGCTGGAACCTGAGATTGCGCATCTGGGGCAAGGACATGAGTGTGGGAACATGACCTTGCTCAACAATGTCGAACTCGGTGGACATCAGGTCCTGCCCGGCCACTCGCGAAGTCATCGCTGTCGTGCATCCCGAATCCAACGCCATCGAAGTCGGTGTCAGGGGCTGAGCGATGAAAGCTTCCTTTTTTTCGGTGGCCATGAAAGAAAAGTTCAAGGAATTCGTGCGGTTAACGAAGAAAGTTGTGGCAGCAGCCGTAGCTGTACTGCTCTGGGCAGCATCGGCAAGTTGAGCTT
>CAJNDV010027891.1:113073-139241 GCA_905221635.1 Symbiodinium sp. CCMP2456 | reverse complement strand
TGCCATTGTCCATCTGCTTGCCAGGCAGCGATCGGATCATCGGCAAGGTTAGACCTGCTTTTAAACTTTTACGTTTCTTGAAGAAGCGTCTTTGTCCGGATCCCTTGCCACCTTTTCCCTTGCCTTTGCGGCTGCCTTTGAATCCACGCTTCATCTTTCGTCCTTGGAAACGTCTTTGGCGCCATGTCAATGTGTAGTGTAGTTCTCATCGTCGTAGACCCAGAAGGTGTCATCATCTGCTTGAAGAAAACCTTCTGTGCCATCCTCTTCATCCTCGACCCAGTAGCCCCCGCGTGACTGTCCAGGTAGCCTTCCTCGATCACCAGAAAGGTCTTTCGGCCACCGTGACCTGACGGAGCTCCTTCAAGCGGTAGTCTGCCAGCAGGGGGTTCCTATGGGCCATCAGTGATGTCAAAACCTGTCGCTGATCCTGTGTGAGGTCGGACAAGACAAAGATAAGCGCAACAAGGTTGATCGTGATTGGAACTGTCCGCGCGTGCTGATTTCTGAGCCTCTCGTTGGCTCTGTCCATCGCCGTCTCGGGAGTGAGGTCCGCTTGTTCGTCTGCTGGAAGTTCTGCTATGTGTGCTCGGACCTCGGCATTGGTCGGGTCCGGAAAGTAGGTGCCGTTCCAGGCTTCCTGCATCCTTTGCACAGAGAGTTGAATCCTGGTAATCCAACGAAGCATGTCTCGTTCATGAACTGGGAAGCGGTAGAGGAACACTTCGGCCGCGCCCTTCACGAAGAGCGGCCGCAGGAAACTCTTGAAGTACTTAACTCCGTTGTTCGGGTCCTTCAGGCGATCTCTGTCAAGAAGCCGTTTGTGAATCGCCGCTTCACCTTCCAAACGATTGCACAGCGCTGGTCTTCGTTTGTCATTGTCCGACTCAGTGATATCACACCAGTCATCGATCGCATCCTCATAGGCGAACCAACTGCTTCGCCCCGTCATAAGACGGCGGTACTTTGGTGGTCACCTACTGGAAAGCTGAAAGCCGGTGTAATGACTGTGTACTTCTTGAAGATGGAGGTGTTTCGTCACATATTAATATGGTTCATTACCTTGAAGGAGGTATTCATCATCTCCTTTGCCATGCTCAAACGGCACAGCAGAGTGGCTAGCCATGGCGCTGTGCACGGATCGAGCCCCGGGCGCTTACTCTTCCGGTTGTCCTCACCTGAGCGAAGTGTGCCCGAGAGACTCCGGTCACCTTCGCCAGACCAGGGCGAGGCACACCAAGGATCCGGTTGCCTCCACTCGGTTTGAGCGTACCGACGGTGCCCCCACCGATGCGAAAACTGAGTTTCCCGGGAGCTCTGCTACCACGTTGTTGAGATGTATCCTGTTCGTGTATCCCCTCGCAGAGCGTACAGGAACACAGGCAAACACAGGTGTCTCTTTTTGCTACACGCGCACAGCTGTGGATCAGTACTTTGCTAGAACCTTGAGCAACTGGCATAGATGCATGCATGTGACACGTGAGACAGACAGGTGCCTGGATGTGTAAAATTCAGTGCGTCACCCCACCCACCCCGACTCCCCCACCCTCCTACATCACCTGCATCACCTTCACCGCCCTCTCCCCTTCCTGCTGACCCCCCCCTACCCATCCCTGCCTCCTGCCTCCCCCTAATCCCGCTCCCCGCCCACCGTGCCCTCCACCCTTGTCAGACAACAAGACAAGGTGTTGTGTAAGCCATTGTCTCCCTCCTACAACCAAAACACAACGCTTTTTGTAAGCCCATGTCGTCTTCCAACACCTGTCTTTCTCCGCGTTCAGAAACGCAAGGTTCTTTGTACACCCGGGTCCTCCGTCGACATTAAAAACATAAGACATAAGTTGTTTTTTTGTAAACTCATGTTCTCCCTATCATTGTTGTATGTGCTACATTATGAACACCGTTCCGGACATGATGCGGTTTGCTCTGATGTTGGTGGCACCTTCTGTTCATAGTTACCAGTGTTCATATTGCTTCCTTGTGCTTGATTTGCTTGTGATTTCTTACCAATATTGGTTTAGTCGCTATTAGTATCAATGATGTGAGGACAGGTACTACTAACAACTTATCGTATGGATTGCAGGACCCCTTCTTTTCATTTAATCATTATGTTCGACCTCCCCATCCTCACTCCAAAAAACAGCCAGCCTCTCCATCTTTAAGCTGTCTCGTGTCATCTTCATCGCCAACATCCTCTTGATTACATCATATGACTACGTGATTCTTGTTGTTCTTGTTGTTGCTGATGATATCGTGTTGTTGCTGTGGCGGAAGAAAGGCACTGACACTGCAACATAGCTTACAGGAACAGATAAGGGGGCACTCGTTGCGATTAACGGTTTCAAGAGCATGAATACCAACAGAGAAGAGGGGGACATTGCTCGCGATTGAGGAACGGAAAATGAACATCGCCAGAAGCTCCAATGTTCATTTTGTGTCGTTTCATTGTCATCATCAACATCTTCATTACCTGCGTCATATGCGTCCGTTGTTGTGATTGGTTATTGTTGTTCGTTGTTGTGTTGTTGCTTTTGCTGAAGAAAGGCAAAATCCGACTGACACGACAACATAGAATACAGAAACAGACAAGGACGACACAGCCTGCGAGAGATCATGTCCCACCCCCTTCTTTTGATCTTTACGACCTACCTCCCCATCTTTCCCAAACAACACCAACTTGCTAATCTTCGAACCTTATCGTCTCGCACTCGTCTTTACCATATTCATCATTTGTTCCCGCGGCGGTTGTTGTAGTTGTTGTTGTTGTTGTTGTTGGTGTTGGTGTTGTTGACCCCCGGGCTTACAAAAGGGACTTGGAGTTGCTGTTAGGGCTGAAAAGGCTGGAAACGTGCACACGCCAAGGAAAGCTGGACGTAGTATAATTGTTACTGATTAGTGATACGTTACGATTAACATTCATGCCAATATACTGTTTGTTGCGATACTGACGGTCAGTGATTGTTCATATCTACGGTTGTTCATTTTGCTCACTGATGCTTTCATCTATGCTAAGATTGACTTTGTACTCGTGTGATGTTATTCAGTATTATCCCGAACACTATGAGGATAATTACTGCCAGTTGTACTGATTGCGGGTTTGTTGTTGTTCCTGATATTGTTGATGTTGTTGCTACTGTTGTCGTTTGCTGCCGTTGTTGGTCAGGGTGTTTGTAAACGGGCTGGGGGTTTGGAGTTGATGTTCAGCTGCAAGATTGGCAGTATACTCACACCGAAGGAACGACAAAGACCGACTCAAACGAACGACAAAGAAAAACAGACACACAAATATAGAATATATATATATATATACATATAGCTTCAAGGGCAAGTAGTGCATACAACACATACAACAAGAGACGCTAGACAGCATCCAATAAGTAACTCAGGAGAGTAATATTTCACAATCAACAGCCGCATCCAAGAACACTATGTCACCATGTATTATACCATTATGACCATTATCAACTTGTTAGATTGCATACTGTGCCGGCCCGCTTGCTTGTGATTCGATCGATGCTTGTTGTTGTTGACAATCCATTTCCCGTTACATGAAAGGCAACGAACTGGATATCATATAAGTTGATATTAAACAATTTGTCACTGTCGGTCCAAAACTTTTTGGATTTCGGTTTGTGCAATGCACCACTTGGCCATATACCATTCAATTTAAAGCATTTAGTATTGTAAATAATGGTATCGGGGATATATATTTATATGGTCTTTTTTTGGATTTTTTCTCCTTGATTGGATTGGAGAGGAGGTACTGACCCAGCGCAGATCGCATGGGGCAGCCGAGATGAGAGCCGAAACACAAGCACGAAGGGAGTTTCTCTGTATCCAGAGCGCTTCAATGTCCTCAGCCGAACACGTGCGCCACTTGTGCCAGCACCGCGGCACTCTGATGCTCCTGGATGCTCTCTGGAAATTTGGTCGGTCATGCGCACTATGGCGGATTGACGTGGGCTCCTTCGCAGCGTGATGCCGCATGCTTGCATCGTCAGCTGCGAGTATTGTGGGCTGCTCTGCTCGCTATTCCCAGTTTTTTCTTGTGCCCATGGTCTTCACCACGTCAGTCTGCCCTCCATGTCGAGTGGTACTTCCAGCATTCGAACACAGAAAGGGCATTGCTGCATTCTGCAGGATCTGTCATTTGGACTGCACCCGCGCTTATCTGCAGACTCAGAATGTCGCATCCTTCGAGGAAGCTTCCGTGATCCAACCATGTGCCTCATTCTCGGGTGCGGCTGCCGCAAGGTGTGTGCGTTTCGGTGTTTCAGGATGGCGCGACACGATTGATCGACTGCCCTTGTGGCAAGGCGCGGCAAGGGTCGCGGTTCCCGGTTGTCGCGCCCAAATGCCTGTCCCCATGGATGCAAAGATATGCAAAGCATGACAGGGTGTCTATGCTCCTCGCTGCACCGTGTGTGGATGCAGCTTGCTGCCACCAACTCCAGTGGTGCAGACACTTGACGTTAGGGCCGTTTCGGCTCTTGATCGGCACACCCCACACGACGCTTCTTCCGCTGACCGCTAATTTCAGCTGTCAGGACCTGTGCAGCACCATGTGGGCGAGCCTTGGCACACAGGGCGTGCATGGATGCTGCGGGGACCTCAGGGAAGCTGAGCCACAGATAGCCACAATGCAAAGCCCGCGAAGCCAAGATGGCATCAGACCAGAGCAAAGCTGGCCAAGAATGCCAGCTGGGGCTGGAACACGGCAAACAGACAAACCTGACGGGCACGGGTGGAGTGGCGGTGGCTTGTCCCGGGATGCCCGGCAGCGCATGGTGCCGCGAGAACAAACCTTTCGAAGGTTTCGGGCATAGGGAGCCAGAGTCAGAGGAAGGGCTGCAGACATGCGCTGCTACATGTCCAAGCTGCATCCTTGGAAACGATTTTTGCTGCCTGAAGTTCTAGCATTGCGGTCGATTCCTAGCCTGAATTTTGAAAAGCCTCTAGATCTGTTGTGCGTGAGTAGAACCGAGGTCCAAAAGTTTGGTGCTCGAAGAGATTGCCAACTCTGCAGGCGAGGGGAATATTGTGGGGCTTTCGTCCTGCATCGCCCTGTTATAGGAGGCCATGGATGTTCTGACTCCGAACTGTATGGCCGCTGATTGTACATATGCAGGCTTCTGCCAGTCGACCACTCATAATTTATGTTCCAGCTACTGGCCGCGCGCAGCTGTAGCTCATTGTTTCTGGAAAATCTGTGCGGCAACAACATGTAGCCGGACAGCCAAATTCAGCTTTGCGACTCTTATTTGCAACGCGCTAGAGGGGACCATGCCAGACGACAAATCTTGCGGTAGAATGCATTGAGCACGCAAGGGCAGCTAGTTTTTGTGTGGAGTTGTTTCAGAGGCACCCACATCCCGCTGGCATTCTCAAGGGGGTATAGGGTGCAGATGACAGCAGATCTCAACGAATTTTGCCGATCATTCTGCAACGCGCAGCCAGCTCAATAAGACCTAAAGCTAGTCTAGATGATCTTTTGCCAAAGCAAATTGACCCTTTGTCAGCCAGCTTGGCCAGTTGGTGTTCAGGCCCGAAGTCCAGACCTTAGCATGGATACAGAGCCGCTTTGAGGAGAGTTTGCACCTGCCTGTGAAGGCACCTGGAACGACTGTTGCAGTAGCACAAACATACTGCACAGGCTGAGGTCTGCATGCCCCTTGCAGTTAGAGCCAGGAAGCACGCGAGAAAGTAGTCGTCAGGCGCTTGTCTTCTTTTTTTGTTCCCCTCCCCCCGCGAAGTACTATTACTTCTTTTTGTTGCTTCTAAAAGAGCAAAATTAGTAGTAGTCGTCGTCGTAGTAGTCGTCGTAGTAGTAGTTGTAGTAGTCGTCGTCGTAGTCGTAGTCGTAGACATACTCGTAGTCGTAGTCGTCGTGGTAGTAGTAGTAGTAGTAGTAGTAGTAGTAGCAGCAGCAGCAGCAGCAGCAGCAGCAGGAGTAGTAGTAGTAGTAGTAGTAGTAGTAGTAGTAGTATGGGTCGTAGTAGACTCACAGTAGTAGTAACCAGAATCATGCTGCGAGTCCACGACCGTAAGAAGAAGAGGACGGCCCGGCCCCCCTGGCCCAAAAAAACGCTTCGCGTGCAGCCTCGTGACAGTGTGCCTCCAACTCCTAAACGCACGCAATGAGACACCTTGAGGGTTCCAGCTCACAAACAAGGTTTAGCGGGCAAGTCTGTCTCACAAGCACGGCCGTGAATCAGCAACGACGACTGGTGACTGACAAGTCTGTCGGCTGTCCGGGGAGCTCCGGGTGAATGCCCGTACAAACATATTCAGCCATATTCAGCCGAACTGCTCTGAAACAGCGGTCCCCCTGGAAAGCCCGCAGCGTACTTTCAGAATCATTTCGGCAGCATTGAAAGTAGTCCTGGCGCACCGCGGCCATTGCTTCAGTTCCACTCAGCTTGTGAAGCCTTGCAGGCGTCTAACTAGTGTGCATGTTTGCATGTACCGGATGTTTGCCCGAAATTTGTGATATTTCTGAGGAGCCTGTCATGGCGCCACCAGAGACTGACAAGGAGCGCAAGGGACATCAGGGCAAAGATATTCAGTAAGACTTGCACCCGCCCCCTTACTTCGCCAACCTGGTCGGTGCACGCACTGAAGTAGCCCTTTTGTCATGCTGTGTCTACATGAACTTATGGGTGCCGCCTGTGAGCATGGAAGCTGGCTGAGAAGGCTGCATGTTAGATAACCGGGAAGGGAACACAAGTACAACGAGGGTCTGTTGGTGCCAGGCTACAGAGAAGGAGCTTCAAAGGATACGCCGGTTGCCAGAGAACCGGGTGCCGCCGGAGTCTGGGGCAGTGTCTGCGATCTGTAGTCATGATGCAAGCGCCCGCGCATCAAATTGTAGAGACTGTCGCAAAGTGTGAGACGTGCCTTGGCGCAGGTGTGCCCAAACTGTTTGAAGGAGGAAAGCCTGGGATTTAGTGCAGTTTGCACAACGTTCAAGACGCCAGAGGCCAAAGCAGAGCCTACCAAGCCCAGTCCACTAAGTTCGTGAGCTCTGAGGTTCATCTGCCATGACTGCAAATCTGCTCATCAGAGTTTCTCACATCGCTGCAAGAGCATCCAGATGAGTGTGTGGACATTGGAGGAGGTTAAGGCAGGAAGTGCTAGAAGAAAACAAGACAAGTGATTGTGCTGCTAACAGCCCATGATTTTGCACTTCGCAGCACCACAACAGGCTCTCGACGACTGCAACGGTGGTGGAAATGCTGCGGCCGTGAGAAAGTATCTCGGGAAAGTGACGCCGAAAGACCGCGTGAAGCAGGCTGTGGGAAAAGAGCCAGCCGATCTCCGCAAGTGCACTTGGCAGTACCTGCAGGGCAGTACCCTCGAATTGTACAAACGATTTATTCAGCTCTTCGCTCAGTTGACAGTTTCGTCCAGGTATAGACCTGAAAGACTTGGAAGAAGATTGGATTGAGGTAGATCGCATGCAAGTCGCATGGACATCTGAGGCGAGCATACGTTGACCAGCGTTGGGCGGACGATCAGCCGGAAGTTTCTGCCCCCGAGGCGAACCTAGCCGTCGTACTTGCCGAAGCTGCAAAGTGAGTTTTCGGAAGTCGCAGGCGCCTCAAGCACTGCCGGCACCGTCGTCGCCAGAAACAGTGCCAGCTTCCGAAACCTGTGTTCCCTACACGTTCTGCGAAGTGCAAAGGGCACCTGAGCTCAAAATGCACGATCCGAGGGAAGAGCCCAGGGCCCGATCTAGGCGCGGCCCTGGTTTTGCATGCTCCAATTCTTTGATTTTGACTCTGCTCATTTATGCAGCATGTCTGACCACGTTCAGGAAGGGCCGTCATCGCACATGCCTCAGATTGATTCTTTCGATTGCCAGATGTTGGCAGTATCACTGCATGATTGAAAATAGTGAAGATCCGGTTCGAGTAGATGCAGTGTCGTATATGGCATTAAACATGTCAAGGCATGCAACTTGATATCAAAATATCAGAATGTTACAAACGTGACGACCAAGTCCGGACCTACAGAGTTGGAGCCTGGACGCTGTGTCATGCATGAGACGCCCAAGTCCAAGCCCGTGTCCATGCCAAAACCGAGTGTCCAGATCTGTGCAAAATCGTGCCTGAAGACTCTCAGAAGTGGTGGTCATCTGTAGATTACGTGAACCCGGCGCCCGACCTCAAGTACACATTCTTCCGCGCAGCATTCTGGATCATCTCTCTTCGTCTTCGCTCTGAAACGGGTGAAATCGGGGCTGCGAAATAGCGATTCGATGCCCTACGACAAAACAGTGTTCATCGATCAAGCTGCGAATTCTATGTGCTCATATATTCTACTGGAAGACTTGGTCCGTAGCTGCTACGCACTTTCGCATGGTCTTGCCTATTTGTGGCTTTGCCAATTCCCGTTCTGAGGCAAACGGCGAGAAAAGACTGCCAACCTGCAGCTTGAAGCTTATGTTCGGTGCCAAGAATCTGGCCCTCCTGATTGCTTGTCTTGAGGTCAGACTCGGTGCAGGCACTGCGCACTCGCCGAAATGATTGGAAGTCAGCGATGTCAAGCTGAGTCGGACTTGCATGACTTGTCAATAAACACACTTGGGATTGCAGGTGGCTCCAGATGGTCTGTGGCAGCATGATCTGCGCAGTAATGTGCTCAGCATGTGGATGTGCCTGGAAAGCAGCGCGCTGTTCTAACTTTTTCTCTTGTTTCCAAGCCGCAAAATCGTCGAAGCAAGGGCTTCCAGAAGAGGTCGAAGCAGAACATAGAATCAACATCTGTGCAGCAACAGTATCTTGCTTTGCTCTCTCCAAGAGACCAGTCGTAATTAGATGGTTTTTCTCAAGTCCATTGCTCCCGTCTGGGGTTTGGAGGCCACTTGCAATCGGTCTGGAGATCTGACTCGGCCGCGAGTGCAAGCTACAGAATAACGTCCCAGCCGAAACAATCCATGCCAAATCGGCCAGAAAAACACTCTGCCGAGTCCATTTCAGCCCAAGACTCCAAACACAAGTCAGCACGAGCTGTGCGCTGCTACCGCACCCGTCCCGCAGAAGTGTTCACAGATCGATTACTCACAAATCCTATGCAACGTGCTACGTTAATGCTACACATCATTGCACACCCGTTCCAGCCCAACAGTCAGCTACCTCGAAGGGTTTGTACTCCGATAGGGCAACTTCATGCCTCGCCTCTGGCTGTTCCGTGCGATATTGGTCTTCAACTTGTGGCTGCAGACGGACTCCACTGAAGCATCTGGCAGGGATTTTGCGTTGCCTGTGCTGGATGGCTGGCATTCACAATACGGTCAGGACAAGACAATTTTAAGGTGGCTGTACAATGAAGAGGCCTCCGATGCTGCGCATGATCTGATGCATGAGCGGGCGCATCGACAGGGCGTATTTATCGAGCTCGGCGCCGGTGACGGCCTCGCCGGCAGCAACACTTTAGCCTTCGAGCAGAAGCTTGGCTGGACGGGGCTCTTGATTGAGCCAGTGCAGCACTTTTATGAGAAGCTCCAGGTTAATCGCCCAGCAGCAACCTGTGTGCATGCTTGCGTTGCGGGCGCGACAGGTCCAAAAACTCTTGCAGAGAGCGGGTTCAACAGTGGCACAACCGGCCGTCTAGTTACATCGAGCGATCTGGAAAAGCTTGTTGACATGACATGCCAAACGTTGGGCGACCTGATCGACAAGCACCTTGGTGAGATGGGGCGCCATATAGACTACCTTTCACTTGACACTGAAGGAACAGAATTGGAAATCCTCGGGACGTTCGACTTTAACAGATACCAGGTGGACGTAATGAGCATTGAAGTCGACGATGCTCTCCCAGAAGAGATGTACGTTCGCTTGACTCGTTTGCTCGACCGTAGGGGCTTCCGTTTCCTGGAGCGGTTGCTGGTGGATGAAATTTGGATTCGGAAAACTGGACTGGAGCCAGACCCGACGTGCATCTACCCTTCCCTGCAATTGGGTCCGAATGCCGCCGAATTTTCTTGGGCTAGCCTGCGGAAGGCCCTGACATCTTTGCTAGGTGTGTTGCTTGATCGACCATTCGATACCTTAGATGTGAATGTTCTAGCTGGCGAGGAGGCCTTGGCTTTGAATCATTTCTTCTACAAGTGGATGGATGAAGATTTGCAGGATTGGGAAAGGACGTGTCCGGCAGGAATGTTGACTCTTGGTCTTGCCTTCGTGCTTCTGCACAACCGCTTCGGTGACACCACCCCCGACAAATGGAGTTTGGCCAAAGAGCTTCGCCAGCAATCGGTGTTCCACCATACGGAGCGAATACTTCGACTACAATATACCTCGGACTATGTAGGTCAAATCCGGGAGTCGGAGCTGTCAGCGACCCCCTTCAGTTTCCGTTTCCCTTTGGGCAAGGCATGGCACTCGACCAGTTTTCAGCAACTGCTGGAGGCAAGATGGCCGATCTTCGGTCTGTTGGATGTGGTGGCGAAACGCATGGGGAAGTCTGGGCACTTGATGGAGAAAACCGAATACCGGGGCATCGAGGAGCACAGGCCCGTCCCTTTGCCGGCGATGCGCTGCCAGCTCGAGGTTGCTCCAGACGACGATTTAGTCCGAGTGGCTCACAAAACTCCACTCATCCGCAGGGGCAAGCACCGATCCACGCAAAGCTTGCTCCTGGATGCCGATGGATGTAATCTTCTAGGAATTGCTGCTGCGAACTTTCACCAAGCCCGAAGTGAAATCCAGAGGCTGGTTCAGAATGAGGCTTCCAGGTTCATGACCTTTGACATCTTGCACAACTGGACAGCAGCCTGTTCGGATCAGAGGTCTCCTGAACTGTGCACCGCAGACTCGAACGAGGAGTGCGCGGCTTTGACGGACGATCACAGACGAGTATCTAAGGCCTGCTTGCGTGTTCACCGGTCGAAACGTTCGACCCTACGAGTGCGACGTCGGATTCGTCTTCGAAAGACACGGGCAGGATTTTGGATAGAGGAAGGTGAGCGGCTTTTTCGAGAGTTTATTGCAAGGTACGACCTGCAAGCGGCGATGTGGGCAGCAGGTCAATTCGAGCTTGCGCCTCACACAGACCGCCGTGCCACATTTGGCACGTGGCCAGCGACGGAGGAGGTGAAGCATCGAGCGACGATGTTCGGGATATTGAATTCCCTTCAAGAGGACTTGTTCTTTCCAGATGATCTGCTGCCGCCGCTATGACCGAGAAAAGCTTCGAACCAGCTTTGCTTCTCAGGCACTGCAGGTCTGAGGGTGCCCACGAAGCTGTGGTTTTTGGACTCCAACGTGGTGGTGCTGTCAGAGCTGTGTAGGGGGAAGCACCCAGGAACCACGTGCACCAGAAGCGCGACTAAAGGACTTGATTCGACAAGCTGTGGGCACTTGTTGTTCACTTAGAACATGAAGCGCACAGCAGAAGAGCTCCAGCAGGCCATGCAATCCAGCACAGCTCCAACACCGCAACACTCGTACCTACCTGTCTGTTCCTTTCTCTTTCGAGATGCTCTCTGCCACTGAATTCAAGCAGTCCCGGTACTCTGGGACAGCCACTCCTAACTTTGGCCTCTCAGCGGAAGTTCTCCTGAGCATACCATCATCTGTAAGCTTTTATATTCGAAGTCGGGGAAGTGTGCGGGAAGTGCGAAGTGTGCGTTGGGCTTGTTGTGGGATCGCTTCGTTGCCGCGTTTAGCAGTATGTATAGCAAGTTGAGGGACGTTGCTCCTGTGTGCCTCGCCCAAGGTCAGTCTCCGAGCGCGCTAGGTCTTGAGCAGGTGCGGTTGTGACATTCTGACACGATGGTCTGTCGGCTAAGATACTGTTCCGAGACTCCTGTGCTGATGCATGTTGTTGATGTGTGTTGTCAGGAAGGCCATTATGGAGCTTACGGCAGGCAAGCTCGGGCGACAGTTGAATTTGTTGAAAGCTTCACAGACTCGTTGGCAGCGGCGGCCAAGTCATGCAAGAGATGTACGGGTTGTACAGTACGTGAACATTAACTGCATACAGAACATGTCCCTCACTCCAACATCCTTTCGCTTATGGATTCAGAACACTTATGATCATGGCTTGTGATGCTCAGGGTTGACCTGCTCGCAGGAGAGAGGAACATGCCGCGCACGCGGTGCAGTTCTTTCAAGGGCCAGGACGGGTGCAAGCCAAGACAAGCAACAAATAACACCACCATGCAGATGTGTGTCAGCTGAACTCCAGGCCTTCACGAACATTATGCTTGCAACAATGAAGAGAGCCATCGAAAGTACGATGCCTAATGGCCCCAATGCCACATCTCTCAGCGGCAAGATTCCTTTGCGCGAAGGCTTGGACCGGGACCACTTCTAGGACCGCCAGGACCGCAATCGCCTCCACTCTCGACTGCCGGGCCAGACTGGCCTGATGCGCCCAGATTCGGCGACTGCCCGGCTCCTCGCCTCGCCTCGCCAGGTCATGGTCGACAGTGTGGTCAACACCCACTTCGAAGGTGCAGAGAAGTCATCAAAGTTCTCTGGTTTCGGAGTATTCTCCGCAGGGCGTGGCGCTTCCGCTGGCTCTGGCCTTATCTGTGGGACTGAACTTCCCTCTGCTCCTGGAGCTTGTGGCTTCCTGCAACCGTCCCGCGACGAAGTCTGAAGTTGTTCTCTGCATCTATCGAATCAGCAGGCTCAAGTCTCAAGCATTTCGCTTGAGCTTTCGCATGCTCAATTTGCATGGAGGATGGACCACGAAGGCAGAGAGAGCCTCTTCTGCGGATGGCAGGAGAGGCCACTCAGAGGGGACGATTGGCAGTTGACATTTTGCATCAGCCAGCGTCAGAATCCCCAGCCACTCAGCACCCAAACGATCCATCAGCCGTGTTGATCATCTGGGTGCTGAGTGGCTGCATACAGCCGAGAATGGAAGGTCCGCTTATATGCGAAGCTCATGTCCGCAGGCGGAGATGCAGGTTGGTTTCGTGTTGCTCGTAACAAGTGTTGCTCAGCCTGGTCCAAGACTTTGCGCCCTTCCTGTGAGAATAAGGGCCGGAACTCTGTTTTTTCCTATGGCCCTTCGTGCAGCACGGTGCCTTGCCGCCGGCCTTGCGCGCCAAAGTGAAACAGGAACGGAGAAGCTGACAATTGTGAAGAGACGTCTTGCTGCCGTCGCCGTCTCTACGGGTGTTCAGTGCTGAAGTGTATGCAACTTTGCTGAATGTATATCAGTGCATGTTTGCTTTGAGGTTTTTCGAGTTTTAGTATGACGTGAGCGTGCCGTGGTTGCTTCTCTCTCTCGCTCTCGCTTTGAGTCTTTTTCTCTCTCCCTGCTAAATGACACGAGCCCAATGCACCCCTGAATGTTCACGATGCATTTATGAATGCTACGATGCCGAATGGCATTGGCCCAAGAGCACTGAGGACTGGCTTGGTCCCATAGAGGAATGCTTGCTGGACCATGTGTGACTGGGGAAAGTGATTGATCTTGGTTGCTCGGGATTGTCTAAATTGTTCCTTTGATTCTTACATGGTAGCGGAGCTTCGGCTCCAGAACCAGGGAGTGAGAGAATGGACTTTGGAGTGAAAGGAACCGGTGGCGAAATCAAGCTGTTCCCACCTCTGATCACTGATGAAGCATTTGACATACAACAAATACGATCACGGACGAACCAACTGACATTGTTCTCACGACAGTTGGCATACATGCTTGCGCAGATCACTGATGGTGCAGCACGGTCGATTGTTCGAATGAAGACACAGAGAGAGGCTTCGGGATTTGGCGACGATTGCACAAACAGTTTTCACTGCCCGAAAGAGCTCGAGCGACGAATCCTTAGAATGAGATCATTGGCTTCAAGCTCAGGAATGATCATCTTGAGAGTGATTTGATTGATTTCATGATCTTGAAGAACAGACATGAACAGACGACTGGCAGGCCATTGGACAATGATCTGTTGACCATGTTGCTAATGCAGAAGACTGTTGGTCCATTGCAGCAGCGTTTGCGGTTGATTGTTCGGAACATCACGACGTTCACTGAGGTCCTGGAGATTGTGTACAGTTACATCAAGAGCCGGCGTCAACTGAATGAAAGGAAAGGAGAAGCAAAGGGGTGTTTCCTGTGTGGAGATCCCAATCACTGGAGCAAAGAATGCCCAACAGGAGTAAAGGTAGAATGTCAGCGGTGACGGGGAGGAGAATCAGCAAGGAGAATGGAATCAGGATTGGAATCAGGATGATGAATGGTACTATGATGAGTGGACATGGGATGAATCGGATGGGAATTCTGAGTGGATTGATTCGCTTGATGATTGGTCCGGTGACTGGTCTTGGTCTGATGACGACTGGAGCTACTGGCCGGATGACCGGTCCTGGAACATGCAAAAGAAGTGGAATGCGGAACAGCCGAGTTCTGTGACTGCGTCCGGATCTCTGATTCTCTGAGTACTGTCCCGCAGGACGCCACCATGAATGAACCACCTCAGAATTTTGCGGCAGTGACTGTCGAAACTCAGGAGCAGACTGCACCTAAGCAGATCGGGACGTTTCGGGGTGCAGAGCCTGTACTGATGACGAATCTGTTTATCGGAGCTTGCTTTTTGATTGGTGCACTGAGTGCCACAGTGCCACCGTTGTCGACGAGGAATGTTCCACAAATGGAGTCACTGGGTTTCGAAGAAAGAATGGTCGATAGCTGGACTTGGCGGACAAGTCATGGATACTGTTCGACAGTGGAGCTTGCGCGAACTGTTGTCCGGACTGGCTTGCTCCGGACTACCGTGTTTTGCCGTTGAATGAGAGCGCGCCGTCGCTGCGGTCTTGTCTGGAAAGGCTCTGAAAGACACTAGATGTGCAAGGTAGGAAGATTGTGCATTTTGTCTGTGGCAATGGCCACTCGCTGAGTGTACAATTCTACGTGTGCACTGGGATGCCTTCCCACTGGTGAGCGTGACAAGAGTGTTGTTGCAGGATTTCTAGACAGTACTGCCGACTGGGAATCCTATACCGATTGTCCGACAAGGGACACTGGTGTACCTGACGCCGCCTGTCATACCGTAGCGAAAGAGTGACTTTCAAGAAATACAAAGACGGGTCGACGGTGACGGTCAAGGATAAGATTTTCTTGACACTGGCGAACACAAGGCAAAGGAGTGGAGAGGAAGGGTCGAATTCGGATTGAAGCACAAGCCTCAATTGAGGCACATGACTATGAGTGAGCATCAAACTGAATACACATACTCCTCCTCGATGTTGGGTAAGAATGCATCCTGAATGGCGTGACAGCTACTTTCATCCAGATGATGCTTGTTCTCCTGTCGATGGATCGTTGAGTGAATGCTTGCGGGGCAATAGGTGCACAATGTTTTCGACTCGCGTGACCAGCAAAGATGGACACTGGTCAGCAGAACGAATGGGCAGACTCGAGATGCCTGGTGGATCGGTGAAGAACTGTGAGGACCCGTGAGGTCCCACTGGTCACCAATGGGCCGGATATGCAGTGTTTCTTCCTCTGGATCGTCCGACTGCTGGTGAAGATCAATGTGGAACAGCAGACTGATGATCGAAGGGCGGTGACCGGCAAACCTTCAGAGAGTGAACGGCCATTGCTCGAGTTGACACACCTGCAAAACCTACAGGGACTGGTGTGAACACTGTGTGAAGTCGAAAGATCGTGAAAGCATACGACTAAGAAGAATGATCGTCAACCTGTGATCCAGATTGACTTCTCCTTCTTGTCGACGGAAAATGATCTGCCGAAAAGGACCATCGTGAATGCAGCTGATGTGCAGACTGGCGATGGCGGCTATGCAGTGGCCGTAGTGCTTCCTGCGAAAGGTAGTGTTGAAAAGTAACAAAGATGATGTCGAAGCGAACGCCGAGAAAGGAGGACTTGACCAAGAACTGCGACTCTCCGAGCCACTGCTCTGGGAGGGTGATAGGCAGAAAAGAAGGGATTGATGAAGGAGATGAGCTCAGTGAAGAGCTTCGACGTGTATGATGAGGTTAATTAGGATTGAGGATTGCACCGAGGGGAAATTAATGAGGCACTTGACTGTCGATGGGTCAGGGTCTGGAAGGATGAGATGGAGCTAAGTTGCAGAGTGGTTGCACGTGGGTGTTTTCAGAACGTTGAAAAGAGTGAAGCGGACAATTTGTTTGCGTCGACGCCCTCGCTGGTCACAATGAGAATGATGCTTTGCATGGCAACAAACTGGGGCATCACCCTTGGTGATGTCAGCAGTCTCTTCCTGCATGCAGGCCGCCGAAAGAACTCTACCCAGGTGGCAAATGTCTGTGGAAACTGAAGAAGGCAGTGTACGGCCTTCGACAGGCGCCCAAACTGTGGCAGGAACACGTCGCCGAGGTCATGACCTCGAAACTGGGATTTCGGAGATGCAAGAGTGATCCGAATCTGTGCTGCCATGAATCTGGCAGATTGTGTGTGATGCATATGTCGATGACTTGTTGGTTGTAAGGACTGACGCAATGAGGAAGTCGAGTCGTTCATGTCTCAGCCTTGTGAGGAAGTGTTTCTTAAAGAGACTGGCCAATTGGTGCGGGGGATTGAGCACACCTTCCTTGGAAGGAAGCTATGACACAATAGCGACTCGATTGACGTGTGCATGTCGCAAACATAATTGATTCGATTCTTGATCTGTGCGGTGTGAAGAAGGCCAAACCGGTTGCGACGACTGGTGCCGGGACGTCTTGATCTGTGCGGTGTGAAGAATGCCAAACCGGTTGCGACGACTGGTGCCGGGACGACTGATAAGACTGTGCCTGACACGCCGCTGAGCACTGAGGAGCACTCCTTGGCGACCCGCTTCGGCGCTAGTAGGAAGGCGAAGCATGTGGAACTGAGGTGCCTGTACGTGCAGCATCTTGTGCAAACGGGTCTGCTGAGAATGGCCGAGATTGACGGCGCACGGAATCCCTTGGATCTATGTAATGACCAAATATGTGGCCATTGATGTGTTGCAAAGATTGAAAATCCAGTTGGGAATGGTCTCGAGCTGGTTCAAGAGCAATGGCAACGCTGATGCTCATGATCTCGGTGATCATGTTGCCGCCCTCGCCCGCCTCACCGCCGCACTGGGCATCGCTCGCGCGCCCCTCCCGTTCCCGCCCTCGTGTGTCTGTGCGAGTGATTTGCAGTGCGACTGCGCTGCGTGTCATGACTGACATGTGCGCTGTTTGTTGTTCGTTTCCCCGAAAGGCCCAAAAGCCAAAGAAAGAGAGTGTTAGAGAATGAGAAAGAAATTTCTCCGATTGCCGAAATGTTTTCCGATCGAATGTAGAGCGCTTGTTCCGATCCCGCAGGGATCGCAGGAATGTTCCGAAAGTTTTCCCGAAAAACCGAATGGGGATCGGAGATTTTGCCCGAATGTTTGGCGATTGTCTGGCGAATGTTTGGCGATTGTCTGATGAAAGTCTGGCGAATGTTTGCCGATTGCTTTCTGACTTCGCTTGAAATGCAGTTCTCTGAGAGAATGTGAGAGAAGTATTTATAAGTGACCATGCGCAGAGTCGCAATGCGAGCGACTGTCTGAGACACTTGTGTTGTTGATTGAGGTCAATGTGTTTCCCTTCCGGAATGTTTCTCTGAATGCTTCCTAGTGCGACCTCCGACTGCCTAGCGTGTAGACTGCCTCCTTTGCTAGTGTGAAGCAATGGCCCCCAAGACTGTTGCCGTGATTCAGCAGAAAGTGATGTCTGCTCCTGAAGACAAGATTGAGGCTATCACCGGCGAAGAGTTGGCTGCGGATTTGGCAGCGCTGAGTGGCAGAGACCTGAGATGTGAGTGAGATCAAGACCGAAGGTGTTCAGACCACACTGGTCGCAATGCACATGATGGGGCAAATCCCGACTGAGAGGCATGATTTGCAGCGACTGGCAATAGGTGATCGGGCGAATGTTGCTCAGCCGCCTGCTGAGAATGCCAGCGACCGTGTCAGATTGATACCGCGCTGGGCATTGCCGGCTCGAATGGCGGCGAAGTCGAGTGCCGCCCCGACTGTGGCAACAATGTGGCAGTGGAGGCCCTCCGCCCGATGAGTGAGACACTCGTGCCACGCAAGCTGAGCCGGAATGGTCCAGTGAACCACGAGATTTCGGCCGCAATGCGTGGGCTGGACTGGGCAGCTATGTGGCGACTGTTAAGGTGAGGCTGATCGCAAAAGATTGCCATTGAAGCCTGTGACCACGCCGACAGAACGTTGAGCGCGCAGCTGTCAATGCACTGTACCGGCGTGAGAGGGAGGAATACCATCACCCACTGTTGATGCCGGTGGACTGAGTGCTTGTCGCATCGATCAGCCTGAAGGCCACTCGAGTGGCCCAACGTCGTCCTTGCACCTCAGAATGTCTTCGCTGGGAATCAACGGTGCCCAGAATGACCCGAATGCAATGATGGTGGAGACTGGCTGGTTTGTTATGACAAAGGCCGAACGAATGTTGCTCAAGGGCAACTGGCACATCGAAGGGATCCCGCCTGCGCGAAGGAGAACCTGACTGTCAACCTGGTCAGAGTGTGTGACTTCTTGGCGAATGGGATGCCAACCAGAATGTCCACACGCCACGTGGTCGTCTTCAGTAGGGCGACTGCAGAGGCTCGCTGCAGATGGACGAATGCCGGACCTGGGCCTGGATCTGGGAGGAATCAAATGAAACTGGCTAATTAGTTTAGTCGTCAGCTCACTGACCACATCTCGACCTTCTCTGCGACTGACCCGAATGAACGGAAGCAACCGGTGTGTGGACCATGTCGCCGGAGTCGATTGACTCAATGGGCATCCTGCGAGTGCCCTTGAATGATCCAATGTGTTTGCCCTCGCCCAAGATCCTCTTGTGCCTGAGTGCGGCATTGAGTGGGGATACCGAGCCACACTGCCCGACGCAGGACTGGTGGAATGGCACTAGATGGGATACACGATGGTGCCCCTAAGCCAATGCCATGACGATGGACTGAAGCATGACTGTTGCAGTTGGGATGAGTTGTATGAAGAAGATGACAGCGAAGTGCCCGAATGTGAAGAATACCTGGAATGGTCCCAGCAGCAGCTCGACTGCCCAGCCAATGGCGTCGACTGCTAACTCCATCGAAGAGGTCACCAATGCCCGGATGCCCGGCGCGCAGATTGTCCTGAGGATGAATGCCAGTGTGAGTCCGGAATGATTTTAGGATGTTTTGCAATGTGAAGTCTTTGTTGAAATGTTGAATTGTTGAATGGATGTTTTCTGTGGATTGCACTGACTGAAGTTCTCGGATTCAATGATGTATGGATCAATGCCCGACTGCCTGCGAATGCTACGTACCTCCCACTTTTGCAATGACTCGAATGTCGACCGAGTCGACCAATGGCCTGTGGCAATGTTGTTTATTTCGAATGTTTTGTGATCGCTTCGCGAATGCCGCCGTATAATTGTGTATTGGATAAATGTTTGAAGGATCCTCGGCTGAAATCAGGATCAAGGGATTGTGTTACATTACACGAGCCCAACGAACCCCTGAATGTTCACGATGCATTTATGAATGCTGCGATGCCGAATGGCACTGGCTCAAGATCACTGAGGACTGGCTCATGGTCTCATAAAGGAATGCTTGCTTGACAGTGTGTGACTGGGGACAGTGATTGATCTTGGTTGCTCGGGATTGTCTAGACTGTTCCTTTGGTTTTTACACTCCCACTTCTTTCGCTCTCATCTTCAACTCATGCCCTTCAGTCTTTTCACTCTCTGCCGCTTCCTACTCGGCCTCAGTCATCCTTTCTCCGCACAGCCCGCTCCCATCCACTCCGTAGTCCTCGGGCCCTGCACGCTCCACTCCGGCTCAAACCGACATCCCACCCACCTCCTGACTCCTCAGGTATTGCGACGACCACGACGTGAGCTCGGGCCAGGTCATTTCACCTGATGCCCGCAGTATATCTGAGCTCTGGCTCGTGCAGTCAGTCGCAGTGGCTCATTTTTGCTGAGTCCGCTTCTTTGCAAGCCGGCATGTGTGAAAAAAATCGAGGGAGATCGACCTAGCTTGGATGAGCCCGGTGCACAAATTTAGCGTGGATGGGCAGCCGAAGCATGGCGTTGATCCTTGCAAGTCGCTGTCTGTGATTTAATTCAAAGTGATAAATTAGCATGTTGTGAGTATCCAAATGAGGTGCATGGTATTGCTTGTACGTGTACATGTCTGATGATTTCGTCAACGCTTCCTGCCCTGAGTTCCTGAGGATCCCACAAACCCGTGGGCCGAAGACGTCCTGCGCCTCTGCGAGAAGCAAGGTCAAGAAGTCGCGGGCGCGCCTGTTAGACTCTCGAAGCCTTCCGCTGGCCTATCGTTCTAGCACGTTGCATGCGCGTGCCAGCAGGCCGCTTCGACTTGAGTCCGGCCATGGTCGGGAACTGAGAAGAACAGCTCCGGCCCTGAGAGCGAGACACCAATAATTACCAACGATCATCAAAACGCAGCTGCAGGCTGGGCGCCGCATCAGTATGCCAAGTTGGGACTACCCCGCACAAACATTTTGATCAGGACACCAGGTTTTTTTCATCCGGCACATGGATTGCGCACGCTGGCTTTCAAAGCAATGCCGAGTCACCAGGCACAGCTACATGTAGAGATTGTAGAGAATTAGTCGTGTGATGCTTGGGCAAATGCCTCTTGCATCGCGCCATGGCTACTGGCCGAAAACGCTTGCCAGCTGCAAACACTTGCGCGGCAAGCTGTTCCACATTAGGCCAATGTCAAGGCTATTTGATAAGCTCGTACAACCCTCTGCAATGCGCTCGTGGAAGTTCAGAACGGTGAAAGCACGAGCATGCTTCAGATTGTTTCGACAGTGCATTGCAATTCGCAAAGGCGACGGAACCTATGATGGGTGCGGCTTGACAAACAGGATGTGAGTGGCGGGTGTCCGGCAGGCATGTCAATGTCCGGGCCGGTCTCCCGAAACTCAGCTTCTGGCTATGGCAACGGAACCCTCCTGGCACGGCTGCAAGGCCTCTGAGGCTGACACAGGCTCATGCCGCCTGACAGTAATCGCGTAGTCCGAAAGCAAGACAAGTACAGTTGACAGCGTACTTTAGAGTCAGCTATGTAGCACTGCTCCCATCCATATAAATGCTGAAGTACATGGAAAGATCGGCGGCCCCTTCTCAAGGCGGAGCCTGCGAGGCACGCAGTGTCGTTCCATGTTGGTCCGTCGTCTTGTCCATCTGGACTGGCTAGATTCTGGTCATCCAGATAAGCCTGCTGATCATCAGGCACTGTTTTCAGCACATTTGGCTTTCGAATGATCGCCAGTTTACACGCGGTTGCTTCGTGCGCTCTCGCGCAAAGGACTGTGTGATGAGCGCATGATTCGACCACCGGCAGTGCAGTCTCAGAGTGTATGGAACTCCATTACGCAGGGGAGCGGAATTGAAGTCGACATGTAGTTATTACGCACACAATTATCCGATTCCGGGGCCCAGCACTGCTGTTGCAGCCCGTAGAGAAATTGACCTACCGTGAGTAATCGAACGAAGCGGAAACATGGCCATGTACCGTGACCGGACCAGTGCATCAGTAGCCTTCGTGGCTTGTCGTCGAGTCTCCCGGACCACTTTGCGAGATGGCTCGAGTTCGCTGCAACCAGGCTAACCCCTGGCTGTAGCCAGCGACACCTCTCTCTGGGTTGAGTGTGGAGCTGTATAAAGACACACAGAAGAGACGAGGACATGTTGAGTCTCCGAACATGCTGGGCTTCCAAGTAAGATCCCTCCAAGAGAACATGTCGCCAATGGCACAACTTCTTGACGATGGAAGTGACTCCTTCTGGCCAGAAGCCAAGTGCCATCTTTCCGTGCAACCGAAAATGTGAGTGCAGGCTGGGCCGTGAAATCATGCTGATGACACATGAGTGCAGAACAAGCTGCAGAACATATAGTTTCGTTCACTCGAGAGCTGCAGTCGCTCATGCACTGCCCCAGCTTTTGCTGCAAGCATGCGTCGGATTCGGTCGTGTGCACTGAATCATGAGGTCCAATCCCACGTGGCTGAAGCCATCGTTACCATCTGCGATCTCCGAGGAGGCTTGCGATGTCATGTAAGGCATGTACACACTATGCCGGAACGGGGCGGATGTATCTGTCAGGCAGAATGCAGCAACATCAGTTTACCTGTGGTTACGCTAACAACCTCTACAGATGCTGGGGAAAGCTGAATGTGGGCATCGTTTGAGCACTGGCATGTAAGCAAGTGTAAGGAGCTCCTGGGCGTGTGGGCCGACTCGCTTGGCAATGCGGCATCCCGGCAGCTTTGTGTTCGGATTTCTGGTCTCTGCGCACAGCTGCAAGCTGGTTCAACATCTCGAAGGTATGCGTGTCTGCTGGAACTACTTCACAGCCAAAGCTGGATGCGCCCTCGGCATTGCCTGAGAAAGGATCCTTTTGGTCGCCTGGGCTTTCTCAGACTTGCGGTGCACTCAGGAGGCAGTGCTGGCAAAGCCGCCGCGAGACGACATCCACTTGTCCATGAGGCTGCCGGTGTCCGTCCAGTTGGAACTGCATTGCCATGTCAGGGATGGTTGCACTAAATCCATGAGTCTAGCACATGTCAAACCAAAAAGCTCCTGCTAGCGAGGCCATCAGCTATGATGATGCACATCATGACATCATGTACCCCTGTGAGTGCCGTCCAGGCCCGACGAGGGAAGTGGATGGATCTGTGGCAATGCCACGTCAAGAGCTGAGTGCCATGCAAAGCTTCAATCACGTCTGTAACTTCTTACCGAAAAGCTGCATGTACGAAGGCAGTTTGAGGTTCACAACTTGGGGCACTAGTGCGTGCTCCGGTAAACATGGGTGGTGTTCTGTCCTTTTCTGTCTTGGGCAACCTTCTCGGAGCAACACGTAACTCCATAGCCATTGGATGTCAATGACTCGAGTCTGTGATGTAATCCGCTTCCAATTGAAAGTTGTGTAGTCAGGCGGTTCAAACTAGAGCGGTGGATGGAGGGCGTTCAACATTATCACTGTTGCCAGGTCCAGGTAGTCTGCTCTTAGCCATTTTTGCAGCTGTCGCCGCCATCTGTCCCAGGTTGGATTTGGTCAGGAGCTCTTCATCAATGCTGCACTGGTCACGCTGGCACGGAAATCCGTCATCCCATACGGTGTGTCGGCCGTACTCATGTCGTGCCGCTTGCCATTTGCATGAACGGTTGTGTGAGTTGTGTGTTGCGCTGGGGGAGCTTGGTCGGAGGACACTTCAACCGTGTCGTTGGGCCTCGTATGGGTGAGTCTCCGAGAGGTTTTCTCCGTTTCGCGTCCGGGCCCACGCAACACTGCTTGGGCGAAATGCTACAAGTAAGGCTTTGGGGGTTTCGGACGGTCGAAGTCGGGTGCTGTTTCTTGCTGGCCAGGGTGGCACGGGATGGCCGAGTGTCTGTTTGGGCGGGAACCTCAGGGAGAAGATTGCATGGTAAAGGCTCGTTGCCAACAAGGGTCCTGGCGTGGTAGTGTGCATGACAAACTGCCCAGAAAGCAGCTATTCAGCATAGTCTGGTGATGCCGTTGACGAAAGCACAGGGCGTCTAGCTAGGGTATTTGCAAGGTGCGCTTGGAAAACGTCGACCAGGAAACCGTGGACCAGGACAACAGCTCCTGAACTCTGCAGCTACGATCAGTGGAACGAGATGGAACAAGCAACACTTTGCTGTTCGAGTTGGAAGTCTTTGAAAGCTGTGTTGTTTTTAATTCGCTTTAAAGCTTGCCGGTCCGTGCGCGTGCAAAAGCTGTCCAGTCCTCTAAGATTGAGACTATGCACTTTGCTGCAGTATGACACTGTGTCTCAGTTCAGAGCGCGGCGCACGGCATCCAAAAGCCCCAAAAGCTCGTGATGTTTGGGCTGTCATATGCCTGAGCACACAGCGTTGTAGTATGAACATTAGTTTCGCGGTGGATGGCTGCGGTGAGTGGCGTCCCCAACTCAGAACTTAGCCTCAGAGCCGTTGGCCAGACCAGCCCCGTGGACTCTGCTTTTCTTCTCCCTGCGTCAGTTTAGTGTACATGGCCGCCAGACTATCGGAAGCAATGATCGGTGGTGACATCGAAGTCTGTAGTTGCTTGTTGCCGATACCTGCTTTCGTTGAAGCCTGGCAACTTTAGCTCTGCACAGGAGTCCAGAAGCCAGACAGACGTTTAATGCCGCCTTGGCACTTTCCAAAGCAAGATGCTCCGCTCCAGGGTGCTAGCAGTGCCACGTCATGTAGTGGTGCTTGTAGTGGGTGCTAGCTTTGGTAAGTGCGCTAAGAGTCTGTGTTCTTCGCCCGGGCCGTGCCTGCGAATTTCAGCTTTCCAGAGCGGAGCCGGAGCGGGTGACGGTTCGAGGCGCATGCAACCCACATCCAGCCGCTTTGCGTTGGTTGTATTTCCGTTATGCATTGTCTTTGGCTGATTCAATATGAATTCGGATCATCAGAGACGAGCGCGAAGGAATCTCTGACTTCGCGCTCCTGTGCTCACTTGTCAACAGTGAAGAACCTCCTTCAGACTTCAGAATGAGAGCGCGGCAGCTTCCAAGGAAAAGGCGAAGAAAATGCTGTTGCATGGCATGGTCAAGACAGTCACAGTCACCCGAATTTTTTCAGCGCAGCTAATGGAACCGCTCAATCTTCAGGCAGCTGTCGTACATGTGCCAATCAGATCGCGAAGGGCACATCGAGACTTCATGGGACAGCATGCATCAGTACCAGGCACCACAGAGTCTACCTTCGATTCGATCGAATCGCAGCAGCATTGTCGACTCGCCCTTTGCACAGTGGCAAGCTTGTCTAAGCTATTTGCAAGCTTTGCTGCCATCGCAATGCTTCGCGTTTCACGATGGCGGCGGCAGGCAGAGCCATGGGCACGTAGTGGAAAGAACTTGCTTCTTTTTTATGTCTCGAGCGTTTGAGGTGGCCGGTGAACTCAGAAGGTCCTGTCCTGCGCGAAGAGGTATTGGACACGTTGCTCCGATCTCGGTGGTCCGTTTGCCCATGGCACGACCAACATCCCATGGGTCTCGAAGAGAGCTGGTAGGGGAAACCCTGACGTTTGGCCTGGCCGTCGTGGCATGATGGAAACACCAGGACGTTTCTACGGCAGAAAGCATGCCAGAAGCAGGACAGTCACGCGTTCTGCATCTCACAGCAACGAACTCTCTGAGGCTTCCGTTCGCGAAGTGCAAGAGCTCTCCACTGCGAAGGCATGAGCACAAAGGTCTATTCAGTGGCTCGAACTCGGCGTGTGTGGAAGGCAGCACCAGTCTTGGCAGTGTTTACGGCGTCCTGGTGCCAACCCTGCAGCAGCCTCGGCCTGGTAGCTGCAAGAAACAGAGCCCGATGAAGCCGGCCACAGCACGGTTTCCTACTAAGCAGGCTTGGCGTCTCAAGCAAACCATCTGGAGCATACATTCGTGTTTGGTCAGGACCACGTGCTTATATGAAGGCCGGTACCAGTGCTCCTTCCCTGTGTCCTCCTCTCTCTTTCCCTCAGTCCTCAGTCCCAAGGTCTCCCGGCAAGCGCCTTTCAATTAGCACACCGACTGGGGCGCAGAAGCGAAGAAAAGTATGGAGTGAAGTCGCATGTCTTAGCGTCTTGGCGGCACCCTCAGGTCGTCGGAAGCGGGCAAGAAGCAACCCGTTATGGAACTGTCTAGACGGCCGGCGGATGCATTGCGAACATGCGCCGTGATGTATGCGGAAGTTCGAGCATGTGGGCTTCTCACACTGGATGCTTTTCACATCGCGAGTGTCCATTGCCTTCTTCCTCTTCATCATCGTCGCCACCAGCCCATAACCATACCTTACCGGCACCACCATCATGATCAGGCTATGGTCATGACGATGACCATGCATGACCATTATCATGTTGATGATGATCATCATCATCATCGTCATCATGATGCATCGCCAGTGTCAGAACCTCCCCCGATATCATCGCCATCATCCGTGATTACGAGGTCACAAGCCTTATTAAACTTATGTCTGTAGAGTTTAAAGTCAAACGGTTGGATTAGATCCCTGCCCATAATCCTGTGCATGACGTTTCCATCTGCCGAAATCATGCTGCAGTGCGTGCGGGTGTGTGTGTGTGTGAGTGAGTGAGTGAGTGAGTGAGTGAGTGAGTGAGTGAGTGTGTGTGTGTGTGTGTGTGCGCGCGTGTGTGTGTGTGTGTGTGTTGGTGTGGTGTGTGTGTGTGTGT